>VSWD01000002.1:35860815-35982624 GCA_033119305.1 Pinctada imbricata | reverse complement strand
ATCTGTCAACTGCTAGTCTAAGTAAGACGGGTGTTTTTTTTTTTTTTTATAATGGAAAGTTTATTTTGACGAAAACGCTTTAACAGTGTAACGAGAGACATATGAAACGTTTGTTAGGTCTGCTGTCTCTTTTCATTTTAAACAAGCCGCAATGAATGTCCGTCAGTAGCGTCTGCAACGATTGAGTGGACACAACTTTAAACTAAAATTCAGGAAATTTAAGCTATACGGCTTTGGTTTTTCCATGTGTATTCGTCATGACCAGACATTTCATTTTTAGCTTGACTTTAACCTAGTGACATTGACCTTGTATGTACTTAAATACTATTGCTCGTGAATATAGTAGGGTTCTGATATTTCACATGTATATATTCCTCATGGCAAGACATATCATTTTCGGGTTGACATTTGATCTGCTTACCTTGACCTTCGATCTGGACCTACTTTAAAAGGAAACTTTAGACTGAAATATTTCTTATGCACTATAATTAAGGGATGAGACTCTGATATTTCTCATGCCAATTCATGGCAAGACCTATCATTTGGTGCCTTGAATTTTGATCCAGTGTACGGTAGGCCTTGGATTTTGACTTTAGTTTGAAAAAAACTATAATTTGGGATATATCTCATGATTATAAGGGGTAGGGATATTTTACATGTGATACCTCATTGCCATACCTTTAATCTTATCCTTGGCTTGTTGCGAACCCGTCGGGGTGAGCATATTGGAATAGTCCAAATTGCTGTAATTCGCATGTCCAGACTCCATGTGCATGGCATGCTGGGAAAACTTAGTCTCAAGATGAGTGTCGAGAATGTTCGCGGAGTGTTTACTACCTCGAAGCTACTTTGCATGTGTACACTACACACACCTGTTCTATATTTAGCGCTGTTCTATATTTAGCGCTGTACGAATAACTAGAATTGTTCAAAGTGGTTTGCATGATGTTTGCAGTGGCGGATTTAAGGGGGGCTTTGGGGCTTACATGTACGATAAATGCACAAGTTTGCTCTGTATTGCACACCCATAACAAAACACAAATTTAAATGTATTTATCTACGTTGCATTTTACGACTGGGGTAAAGTGCTTGTATGACTGGGGTAAAGGCAGGTGTATGCCTTTCTGATTGGTCAGTTTCTATGGTCAGTGATATGCACGGGTGGTACATACAGGTGTACAGAGTGTTCGTCATTCACGCCTTTGCCACGTACCAGTTCGGTACTTGTTCTATACTGAAATAAATTTACACTAGATTTATACTTGTCTTTTTTACTTTCAGATTTGAAGAATATTGACGGCAAAACTTCGCGTTGTCTTTGTACATATTTATTTCTATGAATAAATCTTCATGCTGCGTGCATGGCAAGAGGCGACTCCCATTTGGTGTTGTGTTTAGTTGATAAATATTTTATTGTCGTTTGAGCAGAGCGAATTAGACAATAAAAGACACTTACTCTCTATTTGAGCTGAATCAGGAAGTATGACACACATGATCTGATGTTCGAGGAATTTTTCATGTCCTATTTTGTCAGGAACCCCCCTCCCTTGAAAATTGTTTATTTTCCAGTTTTTAATTTTTTTTTCAAAATCATAGGCTGGATCTCCCCGAATATTGGCTGAACCCTTGGATAACTTTTCCTCCCGTTTTCCTGAGAGAAATTTGAATTTATATTAATGACATTGAAGGGGAAAAAAAGGATTGAGCTAGCATTAAAAAAATGTGAAAATTGATATGATAACAGGTTTTACTTTTTTCAGTAAATAATTCATCGTTTGCTGACACTAGTTCTTCCGCTTGAATCGCTTCTAGATTCAGTTCAGATATGGTCCAGAAGCCATCAATTTGCTTCATTTTTTCAAAAATTATCTGGGGAGGCCTCCCCCCGAATCCCCATAAATGTAAGAAGGAAATCCCCCATACCCTCCCCCACCCGGCCCTTCGGACCTCGCCAGTCATCCATTCAAAATAATGCATGGGCATTTAATGGCCCAAGTCCCCCTGTCTAAATTAAATTGAGTACATATAATCTACTCTGGCTACGCGCCTGAATACAACTGCTATGGGTTCGCACCCTATGCTTTTTCGAAGGCTAAGCTTGTTATCTACTAACATGTCCTTTCAGTTGGACCTACTTAAAAACCTTAGCCTGGACATATTTTAATTTTGTTTAAATTGCAACCAAAATCCTACACTTGTCCTCAGACAAGTCTTGCTGTGTCTAAAATCACTTTTGATGGAATCATCACTGATGAGAATTTAACAGCAATTCTCTGTAAGAACCAAAGAATTTCAAAACATGTTGGCACGGCATGTCATGGATTTTTGAGATTTTTGGTATGGAAGTTCAATATGAAGTACTTGTATGTAAATCACCCCCAGTTTTTTCAAAAAGGTTGTCGTTGCCATGGTAACCGTGTCTGAAGTTTCAAAAATCTGGAAAATCTATAGGACAAGGCATATTTGGTGGCTTCGTTACCATGGAAACAAGTACATTTTAAATCTTAAACTGCTTTGATTATTTTCTTTTAATCCTTATCATTATGCATATTTGTAAAGTTTTTTACATTCATCTCGGATGCCTTATGTATACAAGATGAAAAATTGGGCCAAAACAGGGTATCAAAAGGCTTTGTTTTGGGCACTCAAAGACCCTTTTTTGCATGTTTTTACTGTTTTACAAGGTTGAAAATTTCACAAAAGCACCAATTTTTGAAGTCCAAATTCTAGTTATCCAATTAGTATCATCTTTGAACTCTACATGAATATAACAAATTAATTGGGCTAATTTGTCCTTTTATATGCAAAGCAGCATCAAATTTAGTTGCTATGGCAACAATCGGCTGAAAGGTTTCGATACGATGAATTTAAACACAACCTCTATCAAACTATCTACGCGTGATATTGGAACAGAAGTTCATGTATACATCTATCAGAGGCGTTTTGATATAAAAATGACCATGAAAATATTTCAAGGTCACCCACTTAATTTTCAAGGTCATTAAACTTTAAGTGACCAGATTTGACGAAAAATCCTGATTTTTCATAAAATGAAGGTGTCAATATTTTAGAAACCTTGAAATGTTGAACTTAACAGTTATTTGCCATAAAATGATAAATGTATCACATATTTCTTAGAACTATTGATTACGTTTCTTCACATCTTCGAATATCTAAATTCTTGGTGAGTATTTTGATAAAAAAGGGACGAAATCTGTATTTGTTTTTTGACGGGAAAATATTTTCCTATTGAATTGCTACAATTCAATAAATTCTAAGATTTGCCTTTCTTATATTCATGTGCTTTCATAATATATATGACCTATGAAAATATTTAAATAAAAAAATCACTAAAATCGGTAACAAAAAAATTAAAATCAATATTTTATGCAAAATTTGAGTCTCAAAGTATAAATGACCTTGAACATCAAGCCAATGACCTTGAACATTTTAATTGTTCTTATTGTAGCGTTGGCCTTTTGAGCGTTTTCTTGTGTGTATTGTACCTTGCGACTAACTTGTCGCGTAGTCTGTTTAGTACCCTTGGGTATTGTAATTGTTGTGTAAACAATCTACTTCTACCAATTAGAAGTATACCGAGCGGTCATTCCTGATAGATTATAGAGCAGGTCGTCTGCTCAATTACCGTCGCAACATCCAATGTTGGACAAAAGTAACGTAGATCACAATAAACAAAGTAAATCTAAATAATCCATATTGAAATAAGAGTCGCAATAAAAGTTCACCAATTTATTAAATATAAGTCCAATAATAGTAATAAGCGATGTTCACAGTACAGATCCCACTTACACACTGCGACGCATTGATCAGGTGCGCGCTCCTTATATACTCTAGTGGGGCAGCTCGAAGTGAGCTGCCCCTCCAACATGTTAAATGGGCAGCTCCAAATGAGCTGCCCCTCCAATCTTACATAACTTAGCGTTGTACAATCAATAAAAACAGCATTACAAGATAAATATATACATATAAACAAGACATAATCATTATTTCGTTACAACTCCCCCCTCCTAAGATTCGATCCCCTGATCGAAAAGCATAAAACATATAAATATATCATCATCACGAGCAGAAACGTAAGAGATATAAACATTTGAAATCATATATACATCTAACACAAGATAAGTAATGAAAATAAAGTCAACAGGTAAACTTAACAGTAAACACAGTTCTATCTATTGCATCTCTCTCACATGATGTCTATGAAAATGAATGGGGATTTCCCTCATCACGTCCCAAACTAAGGTCTCAAGGTCTACTTCGGAAGCGTTAATGTTCTCACTAAAATGCACTTGTGTTTGACGGACAACGTCTGTATTTCCGTTTGGTAATCTGGTTGTCCTCCTAGTCAATACCAGGCTGATAGTGTGTGTCACCTCATTCGCAGCGCCATTTTGGTGACGGTCGTTATGCAAGTCTGCAGGGTCGTCAGTGCTGCTAGTTATACTGGCAGTATCAAACACTGGAGGCATGTCGGCGACTTCTATATTACCCACTGGAGACGCTGGTGAACTTGTGGGGGAGTCATCAAAGAGGCGGTCAATATCCGCCTGGGGATGTGGGGAGTCCTGGCTGACGTCTCCGTATAGTAGGGAGTATACTATATCTCCATGTATTTCACTTTGTCGAAACAATTCTGCCTCGACTGACGAAGTTAGACTGGGTACCCCGATGCTTTCCGATTCCAGTACGTCTTCGTCGGATGATATGTCCTCGTAGTACTGCCCTGTTGGTGGTGCACATTCATTCATTTCCTCGTCCGATGAAATCAGTTCACAATCAGGCATGTAATAGCAAGCTGACTCCTGCCTCTGCCTAAGCGTTTCTCGGTCGAGTGCCTTTGCCTCTGCCATGATGTGTGTATCAAACTGGCTTAGCACCTGGTGTTTATGATGGATATGTCTCCTTAAGTTGTGCCTCCTTGTAAAAAGTCTCCCACATAGGCCACAGTACCATGCACGAACTTCTGTACTATGGGTCTCCTTCTGATGTTGTTTCAAGGTCTTCTTTGTTTTAAACAGCTTTCCGCATATGTGGCACAGCTTCCGTCTTCTAAAAGCGCAGCATCGGAATGAAACACCCGGTCCACTGGCTTCTATTTATACTCATCGTTGAAGCGAAGGGTGCACCCCTGATCTCTCGAACGTATGGATAAAGAGGCGTGGTCAGGGAGCTTTGTATATTGCGAAGCGTTGTGTATTGCAAACAGCGACTGATTTGATTGGATGGTTGTTCTAGGGGACATCTAAGAGAATTGAACGGCTATAAGGCATCCGATCCACATTAAACGGATAAATCGGGCTGTTTCAAATAAATTAATTCTACAAATGATATCATCACATACATACAACATAAATGCAAATCATACCACGGGGATTATAGGCTACGTCCGTGGTATAAATATTAATCCAACGATGATATATCACACATTACGAAAATGCACATAAATCCAAATATACTACGGGGACTCCGGGCAACGTCCGTAGTATTTCCATCCAACGTTGATAATATCATATAACACAGAAAACACGAATACACATAAATCCAAATATACTACGGGGACTCCGGGCAACGTCCGTAGTATGTCCATCCAACGTTGGTAATATAACAAATACACACACATAAATCCAAATATACTACAGGGACTCCGGGCAACGTCCGTAGTATGTCAATCCAACGTTGCTAATATAACAAATACATATAACACGAACTAAACTACTGGTGAGCGCTCACTGCTAACTACTATTTACAGAAAACTAAAACGTGTTTTCTTATTCTCTAAAACGAACAGGGCGTTTGATCACACGACCACGCCTTGTTTTCACAGGATCACTTTCTAATTTTTCACTTTCACTAGCGGTAGATTCTTTCTTATTCACTTTTGTCGTCGCTTTCTCTGTTTCATCCTCACTTTTGTATTCAGGAATATCATCATCCTCTTCTTCACGAGAACTATCTTTTTCTTTCACGATGTCACGAAAAGTATCTCTTTCCTTCACCATATCACGAGAACTATTTTCTTCTTTCACAATTTTATCAGGAAGTTTGGGAATGATATCAGGTTCCTTCACACTCTGATTCACTTTCTTGGTTGCTTCACGCAGCACTAATCGTTCTAAATTTCGGTGTATAGTTTTTCCTGTGCGATATCTTTTCAGATTGTCGGCATGAACGATTTTCGGATTAAAGTTCCTGGAATGCTGAATTTTGTATAACACATTAGAAAGTCTTTCTAGCACAATCCACGGTCCTGTCCAATTTCTCGACAATTTAATCTTAGTTCCGGTCACTTGTTTCGGTTGATAAAGTCGCACTGTATCGCCAACGCCATAATTCTTTTCTACGATATTGCGATTGTAGTTCCTTTTCTGTGTTTTCACTGATTTTCTTATGTTGTCCCTGGCAATTTCATGCGCCATTTCGAGATTTTCACACATTTTCTGCACATAATCACTACGATTGACGGGAATTTCTTCCTCGAAACACATAAAATCACTCATCACATCTATCGGAACTTTCATTTCACATCCATACATCATGCGATATGGCGTTATTCCCGTAGTTTAGTGAACAGATGTGTTATATGCCATACACAATGTGTCTATAAAACGATTCCAGTCCGTTTGCACTTAATTCACATATTTTGATAGCATTTCCTTGAAAGTACGATTTAATCTCTCCACCATACCATCGGATCTAGGGTGAAATGCGGTAGTCCTTGATTTCGTTATATCCATAACAGTGCACAATTGAGAGAATAACTGACTCTCAAACTGACTACCTTGATCTGTATGGAGTTCTAGTGGGCATCCATAACGCTTGATCCAACCACGAAAAGTCACATCAGCCACGGTCTCGGCTTCAATATTCGGTAACGCATACACTTCGGTCCACTTCGTGAAATAATCCGACACAACTAATATAACAAGTACACATTTCCATTCTCTGTTTTAGGTAAAGGTCCTGCTAAATCGGCTGCAATCCGCTCAAATCGTCCTCCAGCAATATAACTTTGCATAAAATGTCTCTTTTTCCTCGGCGGATTCTTCTTTTCTTCACATATATCACACGAATTCACATAATCTGTGATATCACGATGAAAATTAGGCCAATAATATGAACTCATATCTGCTCTGTTTATTGTCTTTTGAATTCCTTGATGTCCAGATGTCGGCGAGTCGTGTAAATACCACAAAATTGCACTTCGTAACACTTTTTGCGTACATATTCTTAGTCGAGTAGCACTCTCCTCAATCCACTTAATACACAGTACTCCATTACACACGGTGAGCACTTCCCAACGTCCTAACCAAAACTTAAATTCTGGATGTAAATGATTTATCGACTCGAATTTCGGTTTAACTTTGGAACCATGCTTTTCTATAAAAGCAATTACGTGTCCAAGTACGTCGTCTTTAACCTGTAGTTCTCGAATTCCGGAAAACGATAAATCGGCATCTGGCATCGGAATAGGTTAAGCTCTCCTAGGTCGATTCTCTCGTCGCCCTCTTTTTGATTTTAAATCCTCTTTCACGTTTTTATCGTCACTTATCGCAAACAAACATTGAATATCACATATTGCTTGATCACTTTGTATATCAATACCACTTCGATCACTTCGCAAGTCCTCTATGTGACTCTCTCGCACACCGTAATATTCATCATCTAATTTCCGTTTGCACTGTCTACACACGGTGTCATCTTCGGTCATCTTAATCCTTGAAAGTCCGTCAGCATTACTATGCTTTTTAACCGGCTCTGTGCACAATCTTAAAATTGAACTGGCCTATTTGTTGTAACCATCTGCACATTTGACCGTCCGGTTCTTTAAATCTATGCAACCATGTTAGAGATCCATGGTCAGTTCGTAACACAAATTCACGTCCTAGCAAATAGTGTTTAAAATACTTCATGAAATACACCACTGCAAGCATCTCTTTGCGCGTCACACAATAATTACACTCAGCAGTTGACAGAGCCCGGCTTCCATAAGCGATCACTTTTTCACTGTCACCTTGAATTTGCGATAAAACACATCCAATCGCAGAATTACTCGCATCGGTATCAAGAATAAAATGTCCTCCTTCCGGATCCGGATATCCTAGGATTGGAGCACTCACTAATTTCTGTTTCAGAGTATGAAAGGCATGGTCACACTCCTCCGTCCACTCCCATTTCTTTCTCTTTTTCGTTAATCCATGTAAACATCGCGCAATATTTGCGAAATCCTTTATGAACTTTCTGTAGTATGGCACTAATCCTATAAAACTACGAAGTTCACTAACATTGGTTGGTTTTGCAGCGTTTCTTATTGATTCTGATTTTCCTGGATCCGTTTGTATTCCTCTGGCTGATACTACGTGTCCTAGAAATTTCACTTCCTCCTTGAAAAATGAACACTTTTTCGCTTTCACTTTAAGATTCACTTCGTCTAATCGATCGAACACTTTTTCCAAATTTTCCATATGTTCGTCAAAATTTCTGCCGAAAACTACGATGTCATCTAAGTACAAAACGGCTATTTTCCACTGAAGTCCTATCAATGCTCGCTCTATGATGCGTTGAAAAGTTGCAGGAGCGTTGCACAATCCGAAAGGCATCACTGTATATTCGTACAATCCTCCCCGAGGAGTTGCGAATGCAGTCTTTTGTTTGTCGTTTTCTGACATTGGAACCTGGTGATACGCCATATTTAAATCTAGTGAGGAAAACCACGTTGATCCACTCAGGGCATCAAGGTCATCTTCTATCCTCGGTATGGGGTACGCATCCTTCACTGTTAAAGCGTTCAAACGGCGGTAATCTATACATACACGCCAACTTCCGTCCTTTTTCTTCACTAAAACCAACTGTGAAGACCACGGACTATTCGATTTCTCGATGAGACCCTGCTTCTCTAACTTCTCTATCTCCGCGTCTAAAACTTCCCTCTTGAATATAGGTACTCTACGCGGTGCTTCTTTAAATGGTCTCTCATCACTCAATTTTATGTCGTGTTCTCCGAATTTTACTCGTTCCAACTTCCCATTCGGATTCGCGAACACATTACATCTTCTAATTAGGAATTCCTTAAACTTCATACACTGCTCCTCGTTGAGGTTTTCACATCCTTCCTCATAAGCAGCTTTTAAATGCACCGGCAAATCACTACATGTAGTTTCACATTCTTCACGTACTACGTTCACATCACTCGTAGCACTAATCGGTTCACTAACACACTGAACCGGAATTAATAACGCAATAACTGTACCCCTCCTCACTTCTACTGGTTCCACTCCTGGATTGTACACACGGATACACACATCACGATCACGCGCACTAAGTAAAGATCTCGCTAAAACTAATTCATGAGCTTGAGCAAATTTCTGTAAACACATAGGTAATCCCTCTTCCTCTGTTACATACGAAAGATATGACGGAATAATAGCCTCTTGTCCCGCATTGATTTCCATAGTTTCGGCGCAAAATATTTTATTTGTTCGTTCTCCTTCATTAGGATCAAATTTCACAACGAATTCTGAGTTGTCATGGTCCCAATTACACTTGTATTTCACATAAAAATCTTCACCTAAAAGATTTTGGGTAACTCCTCCCACAAATATCCGAAATTCAAAGTTCATTCCTCCGAAAGTTAGAATCATTATCGCTGTCCCTAATACGTCTATAAATTGTCCGTCCGCCGCTATAAATTTACTCCGTACTCGTTCTAGTACTGGCCTACTATCGGGTAACATGTTGTAGTAGGTATCCTCGGTAATAAATGATCTACGGGCACCAGTATCCACTTTCCATGTCACATTAGCACCCTGGATCAGTCCATCCACAAAGAACCCTTTTCTTCCGGGAATCCTGAGTTCGCTCCTGCTCTCGAACACTGACTGATCACCGTGGTAAACCTTATTTGCACAGAAACGATCCAATGCGTTTGACGACGACTTTAAACACCAGTCAGGTTCGTTGGTACACACCTCTCCAGTAATCTCAGACTGAATAACACTTCCGTGCTTTCCGTGTGTCCTTTCATTAACTACTTCTGCTTCGTTGAAAATCGGATCACAATATATCGTTGTACTAGGCCTTTCTGGTTTCTCGACCGGTGCACGGCCTACTACCTCGGTCTCGAGTCGTTTAACGACTTCGAATGGTTGTCGGTGCGGTTTTGACGGTAATTCCCTCTACGATTATCTCTTTTCGGACAGTTCCTGGATAAATGGTCTGCAGAATTACAAATAAAACATCTCTTTTGCGAAAAGGTTCGGAGTTCACCAGCTTTCGACTGAACATCGTGTTTATTGCGCACTTTTTGCATCGCCTCGTTTCCAGTATACAGAACACGTTTGTTTGGTCTCACAATATCCTCCCGTCGATTTTCGCCTAACCTAATGCATTCCTCTTGCATTGCGGCAGTTACAGCATCCTGTAGATTCCTTGGTCTTGTTCGTTTTACTGCGAAGCGAAATTCGTGATCTTCGCTGCAATTATCGAGAAAAGTTTTCATGCTACTTTCCTGTACGTAATCTCTGTTGTCGGGGTATGCCTTGCGATATAGATCCTCTATGGCCTGTCCAAAATCTCTAAAAGTCTCACTTTGCTTCTTTTTCCGCATCTTAGCCTCAGCAACATAGCTCTCTTTCATCGCACGGTGACCAAATCTATCGTCCATAGCCCGTTTTAATTCAGTCAAGTTATTTCTTATTTCCACAGGAAGTCCGTAAGCATAGGTTTCTGCCTGACCACGTAACACAGTAAAGAAAATAATGCGAATTCTCTCCTCATTCCAGCCATTTATTGTCGCAATGTTTTCAAAATATCGAATAAATTCGGACCATATATCCTCACCATCTCCTTTGAATATCCGTTTCACAGGGACCTGTTGCGAGAAACTAGCGCGTTGCACAGGGTAACCAATGGCACCCATATTTTCGTCTAAGTATGATGAATCGTATCTAGGGAAATTCACATTACTTCCGAGGGGAGAATCAAATCTTACATTCCTTGGATTACGTATATTTTGTCGTTTTCGGAAACAGTACTTCCACAGAAGTCCTATGAACAATCCTATTAAGAAAACACAGGCACTCGTCACAAGCACTTCCTTCGTCATCACCAGCAACAAATATCCAGGAAAGTATTTATAGCACACGGCACACAGTGTTCCAATCAGAACTGAAATGATCGTCCATAGTTTGAAAATCCAACTCCATCCATCCTCAGAATTCTCGAATCGCGTATTATTTGCATCACACGGTACATTTTGTCGGTCTGAAAGCACAGGTGTGCTTGAAGCTACCGGTGTACATGTATTTGCGGCTTCATTAAATGAATCTAATAAGTTTCTCCTGACCGAAACCGGTGATTTTCGTCTTTGTCCGGACACACGAGGGGTTATCTCCCCTGGTTCATTTTGTTACTCACCTGTAAGTTCCATTTCATGGGGTGAATATGTCGTTTGATCGTTTTGCATCATCACATTTATTATAATCACGATATGCACAAATATTCCACACAACGCAAAGAAATCCAGTTTGAATCGTTGAATAAAAATTCACACGAGGCACATATAACACACGGGAATAAAATCTTTTTTTAAGAATCACGCACATGCACACGAATATTGTACACAACACGGCACTATTCATTAATTGAATGCACAAAACACAGGCATTTGTCGGACACTAATTGACAGAATTACGGACAAAATAATGTTTTATACGATAACTGCGCACAGGTTTCACACACACGAACAGTCACAAAATAATCGCGCACAAATAAATCACCAAAACACTGCACACTCTGCACAAATTAATATAAAACGGTCGCGCACTTGATTAAAACACAAAACATATACTTAGTATATATGTATCACACGCGATCACGCACTATCACTTCACTTCCACAGAATTTGTACGGTATCAAATACACATATATCAATATAATTACCGTACACTAAATAAAAACGAATCGATAATCTCACTACTATATAATATACACACGTAGGTCACAGGGGAATATATACACCAAGTCACTGAATCTACACGCAAAACACTAATCTTTTCACTGATCACAAAATTTAAGAGAATTGTTTCACTCTTCCACCGCACACTTCGCATCGTTTTTCCGAATCCATGTACAAGCACTTTGGAAATACTGCGAAGCATTCTTCGCATTCCACTCGCGATTTCACTTGCACTTTTCGAACGAAATGAACGTATCCAAATTCTGTGTAATCGTACACGCGTACGAATTTTGTCGGTTCCTTAATATCCATATTGGATTGAAGAATCACACACTATAAATACGCACAAAGTTTCACTGTAAATCCAAAAAGAATAATATTTGAAATAAAATTCTGAAATAGGAATTTTATATTTAGTGAATAAAAAAAATAGTATACTTTACCCGTATGTAGTTAAATATCCAAATTGCACAAATTAAAAATCCTGCGAATTTTCACACCACAATAAAATCCTGAAATTAATTTCACTGTCACGTAAGTTCTAAATCCCGCGAGCTGCCACCATTTGTAGCGTTGGCCTTTTGAGCGTTTTCTTGTGTGTATTGTACCTTGCGACTAACTTGTCGCGTAGTCTGTTTAGTACCCTTGGGTATTGTAATTGTTGTGTAAACAATCTACTTCTACCAATTAGAAGTATACCGAGCGGTCATTCCTGATAGATTATAGAGCAGGTCGTCTGCTCAATTACCGTCGCAACATCCAATGTTGGACAAAAGTAACGTAGATCACAATAAACAAAGTAAATCTAAATAATCCATATTGAAATAAGAGTCGCAATAAAAGTTCACCAATTTATTAAATATAAGTCCAATAATAGTAATAAGCGATGTTCACAGTACAGATCCCACTTACACACTGCGACGCACTGATCAGGTGCGCGCTCCTTATATACTCTAGTGGGGCAGCTCGAAGTGAGCTGCCCCTCCAACATGTTAAATGGGCAGCTCCAAATGAGCTGCCCCTCCAATCTTACATAACTTAGCATTGTACAATCAATAAAAACAGCATTACAAGATAAATATATACATATAAACAAGACATAATCATTATTTCGTTACATTATGTAAAAGATATAAGTCATATCTATACATGCATACATTTTGACAATCTTATGTAACTCTAAAGAGGAATAAAATCAATTTCAAAGATAATATGAAACAAGAAAAAAGGTCTTATGTTGCCATGGCAACGGTCTTTGACGACAGAATTTAGGTAAAACTCTTAAATACCCACTCTAATTTTTCGTTCATTTTATTTGTCAATAAACATACATTTCCATTGATGAAAATCACTAGTCTCCTATTGGTGCCTTTTGTGATATTTAAGATTGAAAATGGTCAAAAACACACTAAATTGGCCCTTATTTTCACCTCTATTTTTCGCTTCATTTTGACTTATTTTGGCTTAATATAATAAGCTTCCTGTAATAAATATCTCATATCTGAGTGTACTAAGTAAGAATGGAAGTAAGGAAGAATAGATTATATAAAGATGAAGAAGCTGTTACAGTGGTATCTCTGTTGATATGTGTAGTCTTCTACACATAGTAGACTGTCGTTAATGTTCAGTTAAGAAGACAGACATCGTGGTAGCTGCTGACATACTTTATTCGAGACTGTTCGACTATCAATTCGTACCAAAGTACAATACAAGACATTTCGTATTGATGACATATCATTACATCTTCCCCCTTTAAGATTATTTGATCAACAATATATTTTCTATAAAATTTTTAAGATGACATGCAGCATATTTTTCATTTAATTCTATAGTAACTATCTTAACTTATCTTAAAGTATTGTACTATTTGTACTTGTACAAAACAAAATTATATTTGATGTTGTCATTCAAATTCTTATGATAATCAATTGAAAGATGATTTACTTTCTAATAAAAATGTATAGAATTCTGATGTCTTTTTCAAATTCTAAAGAATAATTCAATGTAATTCAAATGTTCTATATATCAATGTCAATAAATTCTGAAAAGAAGTACATGAAAACTGATATCTGTGAAATTAATAAATTTGATTCAAATGATTATTCTTCAATTAGTCTTTTTGGCTTTACAACAATGCGACCTGATATTGTACATACATTTGACTGACTACATGTAGCTAAATTTGACATATTTTCAGATTGACTTAACAAGGAATTACTGTCACTTGGAGTGTCGAATGCAGGGTCCATCCATTGGTCATTAGGGTTTTCTGGTACTGAAATTGGTTCGGATGTTTTGAGAATGTCCTTACGATTTCTACGGAAGCGAGTACCACTTTCAGTTTCTATTTCATAGGATCGCGGTGCTACTTGCTGTATTATGACACCTTTTCTCGCCCAATGAGTGTCTTTTTCATCACGCAATCGAACAGATTCGCCTTTTTCTAAGGGAGGCAAGTCAATAACACGTTTGTCAAAGTTCTGTTTCTGCTTCTGTTTCTGAAGTAGTTTGGTTTTCACATGCGTTTTTGATGATACGAAGTGTTTGTCAATCATAGGCAGGTTTGAGCGTAACTTTCTGCCATTATTCAGCAACTCTGCAGGTGATTTGCCATTAAGAACTGGAGTAGTACGATAAATTAGCAAACCAGTGTAAAAGTCACTTTTGTCATCGTCTGCTTTCTTCAGCAAGTTTTTTACGATTCCAACTGCTTTTTCGACTAGTCCATTTGAACGCGGATATAACGGACTTGATGTGATGTGTTCAAAGTCAAATGATTCAGCAAACTGTTTGAATTGAGATGAACTAAACTGCGGACCATTGTCACTAAATACAATCTTTGGTATTCCTTGACCTGCAAAAACATGTTTCATGGCACAAATTACAGAATGACTAGATACACTATTCAAACAACAAACTTCTGGATAATTTGAGTAATAATCACATAATACAAGATAATTTTTGCCCTTAAATTGAAATAAATCAACACCAATTTTTTCCCATGCATAATTTACAACAGGGTGAGGTTGCAGTGGCTCTGCAGCCTGCTTTAGATGGAATTTCACACATGTAGAGCACAAATTCACAATTTCAGATATCGCTTGATTGATACCTGGCCAGAACATTACTTGTCGAGCTCTCTGTCGGCACTTTTCTATTCCGAGATGCCCTTCATGAATTTTGTATAACATTTCTTTTCGCAAAGCTTTCGGAATCACAATGCGGTCACCTTTTAGAATAAGACCATCTTTACAGCTGAGCTCCTGACGTATATTCCAGAATTCACTGATTTGTTTCGGACAATCGCACTTATTTTCAGGAAATCCTTCCTTGATTGTAGAGATTAAGATTTGAAATTGCGGATCACAAGAGGTTTCCTCTTTGATCTTTCGGATCTTCTGATCAGATATTGGTAAGCTTTTGATCACGAAATCTACATAAACTTCGACTTCTTCCTCTCCAGATTTATCATTTTTGTCGAGAGTGCGCTCATATGCCCTTGACAACGCATCGGCTGTGTGCATAAATTTTCCCGGAGTGAATTCGACTAAAAGATCATATTTCTGCATTCGGATTATGAGACGTTGTATTCTGATCGGGCAATCGCTTAGTGATTTCTTGAAGATTGCAACTAGCGGTTTATGATCTGTTTCGACTTGTATCGTTTGGCCAAATATGTACTGGTGAAAACGCTCACATGCAAACGTAATTGCCAGCATTTCTTTTTCGATCTGTGCGTATCGAGTTTCGGCGCTTGTCATAACTCTTGACGCGTACGCAACTGGCATCCATCCTTCTGTGTGTTTTTGAAGCAATACGGCTCCTAATCCATTTTTGGACGCATTCGATGATATTTTGATCTCTTTGTCGGGATCATAGAACTTAAGTATGTGTTCACTTGCCAGAACGCTTTTCAATTCGTTGAAGCACAGATTTTCGGTTTCGCGCCATACAAACTCGTTTTCATCATCTAGTAATTGACGCAAGATAGCTGTTTTGTTCGAGAGATCTGGTATGTAACGACCTTGGTAATTAACCATTCCAAGAAAGCGTTGAACATCCTTTTTGCATGACGGAGTAGTGAAGTTTTGTATGGCCCTGACCTTTATCGGATCGGGTTTAACGCCATCACTTGATATTACATCACCAACGAAGGTTAGCTCTTGTACGCCAAATTCGCATTTGTCCAAGTTAAGCTTGAGGTTAGCTTTTTTGCTTGCTTCGAATACTTTTTTAAGGCGTTCGTTGTGTTCCTCGACGGTTGATCCCCAAACAATGATATCATCCATTAACGTCGAAGTACCATCTATGTCTTCGAAGATACGGTATATCACCTTGTGATATATTTCGGCGGCTGACGAGATTCCAAATGGTAGACGCAAAAATCTATATCTGCCATACGGTGTGGTAAAGCAGGTAAGTTTCGACGATTCATAGTCTAGTTTCATTTGCCAGAATCCTGTGGATGCATCTAATTTACTAAAGTATTTCGCATCTTGGAACTTTGACTGGATCTCATCACGGGTAGGTAATTTGTTGTGTTCTCGTTTAATCGCACGGTTAAGATCACGAGGATCTAGGCATACTCTCAGTTTACCATTTTTATTGGTGACTACTACTATCGGGCTGACCCAGGATGTCGGTTCATCCTCTTTGGTTATGACGCCTGCTTGTTCCATACGGTCAAGCTCTTTTTTCAGCTTTTTCTGAATAGCGAACGGAACTTTCCTACACGGACTTATGACGGGTGGAACAGTTTCATCTACGGTAAGTTTATGCTCGCCTGGTAAGCTTCCTAAGCCTTCAAATGAATCCATGTTGCTATTTACTATTTCTTTGACACCAGGTAGTGACGATACATTGGTGGTAGGTGTACATGTATTATCAATAGTGAATACTCGTTTTACCAATCCAAGCTTGTCGCATGCTTTCAGTCCAAGAATTGCGGTAGGTGCATTTTTTACGACTAGAAAGTAGACTTTGGCTGTCTTATGTCTATAGCGAATGGTAAGTAGAACACCACCTAGAACTGGAATGTCATGATTACTGTACGATTTAAGCTTTACGGTGCTTTTGCGTAGTTTCGGCTTTTTGCGCAATTTTTCAAACTGGCTTTGTAGCAAAATGTTGACCTGACTACCTGTATCCAATTTACAATTGACCTCAGTGCCACTTATGTGAAGAGAAGCACGCCATTCTTCTTTAGCTTCGCGTTGACTTTGCTGGTCATTTATTTCATCAATAGAATCGACGAAAAATTGTCTCGGATCTTCATCCTCGGAACGATCAGAATCATCTTCGATATTGTGCACATTTTTCCCTTTACATGTACCTTGTTTATTACGGTATCTACCAGGAGATCTTTGAGAAAGGCACATTTTACTGAAGTGATTTGGCTTTTTACATTTCGAACACGTTTCTCCCATGGCTGGGCATGTATCATTTTGTTTATGTCGGTTTCCGCAACGACCACATTTCGGTATACGGCTTTTATCTGGAGCCCCTTGTTTACCTCGACTATACCTGTGTTTCGCTAGCGCATGTACATCATTTTGAGCATGCATATCAGGAACCATTTCTTTTAAGTGTTCCTTAGTGTTTTCTGCAGCACGGCATATGCTAATTGATTTTTCAAGTGTTAACGTAGCTCGCGGGGAAGCTTTCATCACAATCAAATGTGTACGCAGGTTTCAGCCTCGAATTTTTTTATGTGCACATCTACGCTATGACGTCATAAACCTTACTTGATCGTAACGTCACGTTACCTTGCGCGACATATATCGCTAGGGCGCAAATAATGGCTTTTTTTTTAAATACTTATATTTGCGCGACATATATCGCTAGGGCGCAAATAATGGCTTTTTTTTTAAATACTTATATTTTCTAGTAAGCGTAGCGAGCCGAAATTTTTAAACATAAACTTTACATTGTGTCTAAATTCAGTCAATGTAATTCAGACACGCTTGCACTGAGAACCGGAAACTTTGAGGGATGTTTGGTTATATTTTGACTATTTCTAAAGAATGGTATATGAATGCAATTTTTTCTTCAAATATTACGTTGGAAATTAATGTTCTTTCATCCATCCTCCTCCATCCTTATCTAATTTCTTTATTGTACCATATAGACGGACGGAGAAGGCTTTACTTTTTTATTGTTTTTATTCACCACAACTTGTATGCTGACATAAAAATGCACATATCTTCTACGGATAATGATAACATAATATTGCATATACATGTAAGACATTGCATGAAATATACAAGGTTAAACGGTATTGTATTTAATTTGGTTTCATCTCAGGATTATACAAGAGTATAATTATCCTTAATATTTCTATCGTGATAAAAAACGACAGTCTACTATGTGTAGAAGACTACACATATCAACACATGGTGTCAGAAGTAAACACTAAATAGTATAGATGGTAAAAAAGTCATGGATCGTCTTGAACCCCCAAAACCACTTGACCTACGAACCGGCAATGTTTCCGCGTAGCGCGTTGATGCAAAAGTTTTCTGTTCAATTTTTCGGGTGATACCTGCATCAACAGAAAAAATATATAATTCATTTCTTATCATTTAATTGTGGAAAACAGACTGTTTTCTTGGATCTATAAACAATCAATCACCGCACTATATTTCGTAAGTCGGAAGGTTTTGCAGTGATACGTCTGCCAAAACAAGTTATGGCAGCCGCCATGATTCAAACAGCGAACGATCGTCCCTCTATATCTTTGGAATAAGGACCAGTTTGAGCAAATTCTACATGCACTGTTAACTTTTGAGTAAGTAGAAAAGAAATGGTACCCTTGAAATCATAAGCAAACATCAACAAATTGTATTTTCAGCAACGAGTTCATTCGTGTTTGAGGGAACCCCCAGTTCTAAAAATAGTGCTATAAATAGACTTCCGTGAAAAATTCTGTTGATCGATGTATCAACAAAATTTCTAAGCCAATCAGAATCTTCGTTTCTTGAAAATGACAATGGAAATTAAATGATTCATGTGTCACTTTCGTGTGGGTTTGTTTCGCTGGGTGAATGCAGGGTGGTCATGCTGGAGATCATGAATTCTCTTTTCTTGAAACTGTTTCATCTGACTACCATCTTGGACAATTCGTTCTTTTCGAAATACAGAGTTACTTCCCATTTGTGCAGGTATCTGACGTCAACGCATTGTGACGTCATCAAAGTCTATGGAAACCAGCATGAAATTCAGGGAAATAGGGTTACATATATGACGTTTTCAAAGAAATTTGATAACGTCACAATGCTTTTACGTCAGATACCTGCACAAATCAAACGCAGGACTGTAAAATCGAAAAGACAGAATTTGCGACAAATACGCCATGACGTCATAATGCAACGTCAGAGTGCAACGTCATCATGTAGCCGGAATAACGTAGTTTCGCTGACTATCTTCACATTGGCTTCAATTGAAAGTTGAGGTAAATGTATCTCCCTCACCCCACAAAAACTGAAGAAATATACCTTGAAATCCACGTTTAATACTCCATATTCGCTTTTTGAAGTATGAATTTCTCCTTTTTATTTCTTTTCCGACGGACGTAACCCCAAATAAATCTAGTTTAAATATAGCCAAATAATAATATAATGGTCAGAAAATTCTGACCTTAATAGTAGTGGGTTATTGCTGTCTGTTAGACGTACCAAACTTGGAAAATAAGATAAGATTTGATTGGATAAAGCCACCCAATGAGAGTAGTTATCTCAAACGCTTAGTAAAATCTTCGCGTTCGAATAGACATGAATGAATATATCGACTCTACCACAATTTATTTTCATATTTATGTGATTATCTATCACTATTGTTTTATTTACATGCTCATTTATCTTCTAATTCATGAATTTACATTCTCAATTTTTGAATATTTTTTTTTTCAAATTCACCCTTCGTCTTCACTATGGCTTTGCCATTATTCCTATTATTCTATCTAAAGACGATTATCCGTATCATCTGTTCAAAGGAATTTTTAAAGGAACGCAATACTCAAATATGGTTCACATTTCGATATAGTGTAGTTTTGAAAATATACTCCAAGTAAAATCAAAGCATATTTGAAGCCATTTTAAAGCGAAAATACTTACGCTTATTTCTACGTTTTCCTATCTTTCCTGGTAAAAATAATTCATATATTAAGGAGCTCCATGACAGCCAGACTTAAATAAAGATCCTATCATTTAATTTCCCTAGAAATTATAAATGTTTATCATTGAAACATCCTTTTTCTACGTGCAAAGTTTCATCATTTTTTTTTTACATTTTTTTAAGCTAAGAATGTACATATATATACCCATTGGAAGCCCCAAAATCGGCCGAAAATTTAAAAATTTAAAATTAACACATCTTAAGTAATGAAAAACAGTTACAAATCTTCTGTAGAGGCAGAATATTAATAAGTTCAGTATTTTTCATTTAGATATGATGTGGACAATCGGATATGTATAGAATTATAATTTCCAAATATGTTTGTAAACACGAATCTACGTATTTTGATTGGTCAAAAATGCGCGTTCATACCCCAATGAACACGAAAAAATACCGGATGAGCCGGAACTACTTTCATCAAAATCATTCAGTGTTGCCAAGATCGGCTTTGAATGATAAAACAAACATATTTTTGTGAACAGTAGCCCTAAGATATAAATACGACATCAGAATTAATGAAAATTGTATGACCATTTCGACGCTGTACCGGTGTAAGCGGTTTTTACAGCGTTTTCCGGTTGCTATGCGCCTGATTTTTGAGCCCCTAAGACCCATTCCTTGTCCTTAAATTTTAATGATAGACAGAAAACACAGTAAAATCACGAAAGAATCAGAATCTCCAATCTATGTTCTCCAAATTACAATCCCATTCAGGTTTTTTTTTTATTTTGGGGAAGGTGCCTGTGCCTGTCCTATTTGGGAAAATTTGCGACATTTTGCTGAAATTGGGAAAAGTTTTATACAAATTCTCACCTCACTATAACCCTAAAGTATCATTTATTAACACTACAAATCCATTGGTTTGTTTGAACTTAACAAGGGATGAATGATAAACTTAAAGATGTACTTAGGGGATGCTTACTCCTCCCGGGGATGCTTACTCCTCCCGGGCACTCTATTGTGTGGTCACACTTATGCCCTTTGCCGTGTGGAGCTCGTAAAAAAGTTCCCCGCGAGGGGTTTGACAGTAAGTGTTTTGAATATACTTCCCTGACATTGTCGCCATAGCACTTTCTATATAGACATAACGTCAGACAGTGCATGAAGTTTTTATATTTTCATTTCCATGCTTCATAAACATCGACGGCGGGTGCGGCTAGCCAAAAGGGGATGCTTACTCCTCCCGGGCACCTGGTCCCGCCTCTAGCTTGCTAGGGGTCCGTCGATGTTTAATTTTGCGCTCTATTGTGAGTGCTGTTGAGATTATCGTCAGGATCTTCTTTAACTCATTAGAAATAGGACATTTTGTGCTGACTTCCAGGTTTTGAGTCTAATTTTTTTCAGGTGATCTTTTCATAATTCCTCTTTGTGAATTTAAGAGCGATTTTTTGGGAAAAAGAGAGGAAATTTGGCGTTGGGAAGGGGCCGAAATTCGGCCCCAAAACAAGGGGAAAAAAACCCTGCCATCATAACAGTTTTTGGGTCGACCATCCCGCGTTTGAAATTTTCCAATGGCTGACGACTGTCAACGTGCAACAGTTTTGAATGAAAACTTCAAAAGGACCGAAGAGCACTGTTTCAAACAATTTCTATGAGATACAATCGTTCTGAGCCTATGAATTATTGAAACTAGAAACTTTTCTTCCGATGTATTTTCACCGAGATGAAGAATTTAGAACAAAATATTATCAGAGAAAAGAAAATGAGAGATTAAAAGACGCAATTCTAATTCATTCTGTTTGTTTCACGCATTCTGATTGGTTCACAGGATTTCTACAAGCATGTATAACGACGATATACATGCCGCAAACCGACTCACTTGACATACTTCAAAATGTATTAATATTCCTACCTAAATTTGCAAGTTACAAGCTTTAGCGCACTTTTTGCGTATGACGTCATGCTTCCCTTTATTCTTCGCTCCTGTGACGTCATACTGTGACGTAAAACTACAAGGTATGAGCTTGTAAATGGCGTTCTCCACATGTAAACAACAGAACAAGTAAGTCTATTATTGATAACACGTTGATTTTTCGCCATTGTAATAAATACGAAGCAGTTGTATTTCATATTTTGCAGCGCAATCATTTCAGTTGGTCGTTATTAGTCCTCCGTAGCAACGTCGCCTCTAAAGCAATAAATGAGACATTCTGAGGGGTATGAAGAGTTAAAATATGTCACATAAATTAGAATAGGGATAAACGTACTGTGTTTTGTGGTTCCGACAGGTATATGTTGGATATACTGTTGGAAACGCAGTTATACCGTCGGGGCTTGCCCCCGACGGTATAACGTATGTTTCCAACAGTATATCCAACATATACCTGTCGGAACCACAAAACACAGTACGTTTATCCCCTAAATTTGGAGTATGAACTTTGGTTTGTCGCATCACAAATTTTGCGTAAAACCGCTTCGTTACGCTACGCGGTTTTACACAATTTGTGATGCGACAAACCAAAGTTCATACTCCAATAAACTGTCAAAATTGAACAGTCAATTCTTAAAATAAATTACTAATAAGACTTTTGAAAGAAATTGTCGATAGGAGATAAATTTATGTCTATTTTCAGAACATCTTTGAGTTGTTAATTTCTGATAATAAAGTCCGTTTATCTGAGACTCTACCATTTATTTTTATTTTTCGTATAAACTTAATTTTATCTTCTTCATGTGTTGAGTGAAACACTGATAAGTTCCTATTGAAATTTGAATGTCGGTTTTATGTTATAGTAATTTTATTACCCCCTCCCCTTATTTTTACATTACCTAACGCTGGTCAACGTTCTTGGGAAAAACGCGCCAATGTCGCCGTTTCCATTATGACGACGTCATAATTGATCAAAAGTTTTTCGGATGCTCAATCTCCATGCAGAGTTACGTTCCTTTATGAATAATGCGAAAGAGAGTGTCGGATGCTGTTCTGGACCCCCTTAAGTACTATTTACCAAATTACTTCGGAAATTGTGCACCTACATGCAAAGCTGTAGGTCTGAAGAATTCAAAGATACTAGTGTTACCTTATACATAGTATAATTTACGTAATATGTTTCTATGATTATAAGTATACAAACGCTGTCCTTCGAGTTTGATCATTCTATCTCAAAGAGCAGATGGGTATCTCTTTATACGTAAACATTCTAGTACAAGGTACCTAAGATTTTCATTATATATATAGAAGAATCGAGAGGTGGATCGTCTGAATTAATTTTTTATTTTAATATCAAAATTACCCATAAATCTCGGCAATATCTTAGGAAGTCATATTAAATCATATGAATTATTATTCATTAACGCTTTACGAACAATTTCTAGTAATACAGTACTCATAATCTTAAAAATCTCTCGTTGCATTTATTCGTAGAGAGGCAGATCGGAAAGAGAATGTAATCAACGGTGAACACAACTATTCGTGCGTCAAAATCATAAACCGATTTATATACCGTAACATATATTTACGTACATACATATAACATATTACTCATATTAATGAGCAAGAATAAGGAAAAGTAACACATATGAAAGAATAAAAAAAAAGAAAAAAAGGTGCTCGGACGTTTCGCAGCATTTACATAAACCACCGAAACCAATGGTTATGGAACGCCATTGCTGTCTTATGTTGGGGCTCGCTATTATGTAATGTGGTTTCATCATGATGTTATGTTACCTCGTTATTATGTGTTGTGGTTTCGTCATTATGTTTTGTTACCTCGTTATTATGTGTTGTAGTTTCGTCATTATGTTATGATACTTCGTTATTATGTGTTGTGGTTTCATCATTATGTTATGATACTTCGTTATTATGTGGTGTGGTTTCGTCATTATGTTATGATACTTCGTTATTATGTGGTGTGGTTTCGTCATTATGTTATGATACCTCGTTATTATGTGGTGTGGTTTCATCATTATGTTATGTTACCTCGTTATTATGTGGTGTGGTTTCACCATGATGTTATGTTACCTCGTTATTATGTGTTGTGGTTTCGTCATTATGTTATGTTACCTCGTTATTATGTGTTGTGGTTTCGTCATTATGTTATGATACTTCGTTATTATGTGTTGTGGTTTCGTCATTATGTTATGATACTTCGTTATTATGTGGTGTGGTTTCATCATTTTGTTATGATACTACGTTATTATGTGATGTGGTTTCGTCGTCATGTTATGATACTTTATTATTATGTGGTGTGGTTTCATCATTATGTAATGTGGTTTCACCATTATGTTATGATACTTCGTTATTATGTGGTTCGTTATCTTGTGGTGTGGTTTCATCATTATGTTGTGTGGTTTCATTATTATGTTATGATACTTCGTTATTATGTGGTGTGGTTTCGTCATTATGATACTTCGTTATTATGTGGTGTGATTTCATCATTATGTGATGTGGTTTCATCATTATGTTATGATACTTCGTTATTATGTGGTGTGGTTTCATCGTTATGTGATGTGGTTTCATCATGATGTTATGATACTTCGTTATTATGTGGTGTGGTTTCATCATGATGTAATGTTACTTTGTTATTATGTGGTGTGGTTTCGTCATTATGTTATGATACTTCGTTATTATGTGGTGTGGTTTCGACATTATGTTATGATACCTCGTTATTATGTGGTGTGGTTTCATCATTATGTTATGTTACCTCGTTATTATATGGTGTGGTTTCACCATGATGTTATGTTACCTCGTTATTATGTGTTGTGGTTTCGTCATTATGTTATGTTACCTCGTTATTATGTGTTGTGGTTTCGTCATTATGTTATGATACTTCGTTATTATGTGTTGTGGTTTCGACATTATGTTATGATACTTCGTTATTATGTGTTGTGGTTTCGTCATTATGTTATGATACCTCGTTAGTATGTGGTGTGGTTTCATCATTATGTTATGTTACCTCGTTATTATGTAGTGTGGTTTCACCATGATGTTATGTTACCTCGTTATTATGTGTTGTGGTTTCGTCATTATGTTATGTTACCTCGTTATCATGTGTTGTGGTTTCGTCATTATGTTATGTTAACTCGTTATTATGTGTTGTGGTTTCGTCATTATGTTATGTTACCTCGTTATTATGTGTTGTGGTATCGTCATTCGGTTATGATACTTCGTTATTATGTGTTGTGGTTTCGTCATTATGTTATGATACTTCGTTATTATGTGGTGTGGTTTCATCATTTTGTTATGATACTTCGTTATTATGTGATGTGGTTTCGTCATGATGTTATGATACTTTATTATTATTTGGTGTGGTTTCATCATTATGTAATGTGGTTTCACCATTATGTTATGATACTTCGTTATTATGTGGTTCGTTATCATGTGGTGTGGTTTCATCATTATGTTGTGTGGTTTCATTATTATGTTATGATACTTCGTTATTATGTGGTGTGGTTTCGTCATTATGATACTTCGTTTGTTGTGTGGTTTCATTATTATGTTATGATACTTCGTTATTATGTGGTGTGGTTTCGTCATTATGATACTTCGTTATTATGTGGTGTGATTTCATCATTATGTGATGTGGTTTCATCATTATGTTATGATACTTCGTTATTATGTGGTGTGGTTTCATCGTTATGTGATGTGGTTTCATCGTGATGTTATGATACTTCGTTATTATGTGGTGTGGTTTCATCATGATGTAATGTTACTTTGTTATTATGTGGTGTGGTTTCATCACCACACCACATAATAAAGAAGTATCATAATGACGAAACCACATAATAACGAAGTAACATAACATAATGATGAAACCACACCACATAATAACGAGGTAACATAACATTATGACGAAACCACACCACATTATAACGAAGTAACATAACATCATAATGAAACCACACCACATAATGTTGAAACAACACCACATGATAACGAGACCGAACATAAGACAGCGATGGCGTTCCATAAATGGTCAATCGGTATGAGGCGCCATTTTACTATTTATTCCCTATTTTTGATATCACAAATTCGATTTTTTGATATCAGAAATTCCGTCATATTTTGTGATATCAAAAAATCGATTTTTTAATATCACAAATTCTATTTTGTGATATCAAATAATCGAATTTTTGATATCACTAATTCGAATTTGTGATATCACAAATTCAATTTTGTGATATCACAAAATGGAATTTGTGATATCAAAAAATCGATTTTCTGATATCACGAAATATGACGGAATAAGTGATATCAAAAATTCGAATTTGTGATATCAAAAAATCGGGACTTAATAGTAAAACGGCTAATACAAATTGATGATTATTTGATATCAAAAAATAGAATTTGTGATATCACAAAATCGATTTTTTGATATCACAAATTCCGTCATATTTTGTGATATCACAAAATCGATTTTTTGATATCACAAAATCTATTTTGTGATATCACATAATCGATTTTTTGGTATCACAAATTCGAATTATTTGATATCAAAAAATCAATTTTGTGATATCAAAACTTGTAATTTTTGATATCACAAAGTCTTATCGAATTTTTGATATCACAAATTTGAATTTTTGATATCAAATAATCGATTTTGTGATATTAAAAATGAATTTTTGATATCACAAATTATTTTTTGATATCAAAAAATGAATTTGTGATATCAGAAAATAAATTTGTGATATCAAAAAATAAATTTGTGATATCAAAAAAGAGGGAATAAATAGTAAAACGGCGCCCCATAAATCGGTGCCAACTGATGACGAGTAGCAAATGGCAATTATGCGTACTACCTCCCTATTTGCCGGTTGTCTCTGGAACAATAATTGTTGTTTATGATAGCCTCCCTACTGTAAGATGACGATGCATACAAAGCAGCTAAACACAGTTGCCATGGTAACAAACAGATAAATAGGTAATTAAGTGGGTATCAAATGAGTTAAAGAAGATCCTGACGACAATCTCAACAGCAATCACAATAGAGCACTACGACGGACCCCTAGCAAGCTAGAGGTGGGATCAGGTGCCCGGGAGGAGTAAGCATCCCCTGTTGCAAAAGCATATAAGTGCACAACCCCACCCACCCCCCAAAAAAACAGTTCTGTATTTTAAAGATATGTTTATGCCGTACGGTAGTCTAGAAATGCCACCATCAATCCAGGAAAAAATTACTATTTTGAATCCTTAAATTATCTCTTTTGTCATACACATTAATACATGAATTCTAGAATCTCTCCACTTACAATTTTGAAATTAAAGTCCAAATATGTTTCTATTTTTCCATGTATAATATATTCAATTATTTTATCAAAACACAAACAATCAATTACACATGTTTAAATGAGTGTTGGTGTTTTTATATGTTTTTTTGCAAAGTTAGTTTAGTTAATCGTCAATTCTTTTATATTTGTCAAGAACAGGTTGTAGTTTAACATAGGAAATCTTCGTGTTATGTTAATATTTTCTTGAGACCCAGTCTTGGCCTTGAATTACACTATCAATTGTGCCTCATATGAATTCATGTGAAATTTACACGAACTTAACATAAAAGTTCACATGAAATTTATGTGAAACGAGCACGAACATGAAATTTACATGATGATGACGTCATATTTGCAGTGGATGGCTTTGATGACCAGTCAAGATAAAGAGTTCTTTAAAGTGGTATTAAGGCCATTATTTAAAACACCGGTGGCAAAAGTGTGCATAGATTCTGGAGGGGAATATGCAGAATAATAATGCAAAATGTCTGATAAAATTCAATTCTTGGCTCATAACATATTAATCAGCCCTCGTATGTTATTGATATAATCCGATATTTTTAAGAGTGAAATATGAATGCATGTATTATAACACTATCTTTGACTTTAACCCCCCCCCCCCTTCTTTCTTTTTCTTGTCAAAAATATCCAAAAGCGCCCCTCTACTTTTCCAGTCAGAGCTACGCTGTTAACGACTAACTTTTTTCCCGCAAGCATTCTGTGGACAATACAAGAATTCAATAAGAACTAGGGCCGTCACGGTTCAGCCTTTATTCGGTTCGGTTCAGGAAAATTCATGAACCTCGGTTTTCGTTCTTTTTTGTTTGTTTGTTTGTTTGTTTGTTTGTTTGTTTGTTTGTTTGTTTTTGTGTGTTTTTTTTTTTCGGTTTGGTTTGAGTTTGTGTTGTTCAATTCCACAAAAGAGTTAAATAATGGTAAGAATAACAAATTATTTTGTTTATTTTACTCCTTTGAAAGCATTTTTCTGTGAGAGGAGTCTAGTGGCACTATAGATCGCGGTTTGAATTTGGCGCCTGATGACGTGACCAAACTTTTGGACCAATCAGAGACGAGTATGCAAATTTACAGATGACATGTTATTACCTGTCCATTTAAACTTTAAAAAAAAAATCAATGGGCGCTTTACACTACTGTAATAAAACTATATGAATTTCAATGGAATGAAACATAATAGGAGCTGACGTGTACTCTATTCAAGGCAACCTTTACCTGGTGAAGGAGTCATGTTTCTGATCGCGTTAAAAGAACTATTTAATAGCCATTCTCTGTAAGGACCAAAATCGTTCGACACGGCATTCATGGATTTTGATGATTTTCGGTATAATGGGTATATATTAAGTACTGACCATGAAAATAAGACTTTTCAGCCAATGTGACCTCTGGTTGCCATGGTAACGAGGTCATTCTATTCATAGCACTTTTGGGACCATGAAATAAGCCAGCTCCGGAGACTTCGTTACCATGGATACAGCTGTAACAGCTTTTTCATCTTTATATAATCTATTCTTCCTTACTTCCATTCTTACTTAGTACACTTAGATATGTGATATTTATTACAGGAAGCTTATAGTATTAAGCCAAAATAAGTCAAAATGAAGCGAAAAATAGAGGTGAAAATAAGGGCCAATTTAGTGTGTTTTTGACCATTTTCAATCTTAAATATCACAAAAGGCACCAATAGGAGACTAGTGATTTTCATCAATGGGAATGTATGTTTATTGACAAATAAAATGAACGAAAAATTAGAGTGGGTATTTAAGAGTTTTACCTAAATTCTGTCGTCAAAGACCGTTGCCATGGCAACATTAGACCTTTTTGCTTGTTTCATATTATCTTTGAAATTGATTTTATTCCTCTTTAGAGTTACATAAGATTGTCAAAATGTATGGATGTATAGATATGACTTATATCTTTTACATAAGAACAATTAAAATGTTCAAGGTTATTGGCTTGATGTTCAAGGTCATTTATACTTTGAGACTCAAATTTTGCATAAAATATTGATTTTTTAATTTTTTTGTTACCGATTTTAGTGATTTTTTTATTTAAATGTTTTCATAGGCCATATATATTATGAAAGCACATGAATATAAGAAAGAAAAATCTTAGAATTTATTGAATTGTAGGATAATTCAATAGGAAAATATTTTTCCGTCAAAAAACAAGAAAAATACAGATTTCGTCCCCTTTTCATCAAAATACTCACCAAGAATTTAGATATTCGAAGATGTGAAGAAACGTAATCAATAATCCTAAGAAATAAGTGATACATTTATCATATTATGGCAAATAACTGTTAAGTTCAATATTTGAAGGTTTCTAATATATTGACACCTTCATTTTATGAAAAATCAGGATTTTTCGTCAAATCTGGTCACTTAAAGTTTAATGACCTTGAAAATTCAGTGGGTGACCTTGAAATATTTTCAAGGTCATTTTATATCAAAACGCCTCTGACAGTAAAAACATGCAAAAAAGGGGTCTTTGAGAGCCCAAAACAAAGCCTTTTGATACTCTGTTTTGACCCAATTTTTCATCTTGTATACATAAGGCATCCGAGATGAATGTAAAAACTTTACAAATATATGCATAATGATAAGGATTAAAAGAAAATAATCAAAGCAATTTAAGATTTAAAATGTACTTGTTTCCATGGTAACGAAGCCTACAAATATGCCTTGTCCTATAGATTTTCCCGATTTTTGAAACTTCAGACACGGTTACCATGGCAACGACAACCTTTTTGAAAAAACTGGGGTTGATTTACATACTAGTACTTCATATTGAACTTCCATACCAAAAATCTCAAAAATCCATGGCATGCCGTGCTCACATGTTTTGAAATTCTTTGGTTCTTACAGAGAATTGCTGTTAAATATCCAAAAAGATGTATGCGTTCTTATAAAACATGTCGATGCATATCTATACAAGGATGTTTATAGCGAAGCGAGCAAGCGGGTCCGAAGGGCCCGCTTGCTCTGAGCAAGCTTTAATGGTAACACATATATACAAAACAAGTGGAAAAATGAATGAAAATAAAGAAGAAAAGATACATACTGACAATTAAATTTTCTTCAACCAAGAATCACTATCTTATGGGCGCCGCCATTTTAGTCAGTTTTTATACGAAAATATTTCTAGATGAATCCTTATTTTTAAAGCTATATAGAGTAGATTTGTTTTATAGTGAGTAAAATAAAGCTAGGATGAAAAGTAGTACATTGGTTGAAAAGTGTTAGGCTATATCATTCGGACCCCCTCGCCCTTTATTTGTAACGGCATAAAAAGACTCGGATGCCAATGGTGGAAGGATTTACATCAAATCGATGTGAAAGTAAAAAGGCACTTTTTCGACATTCAAAATTATTCGACTTGAGTCTGTAATGTTGTGAGCAATATTTTTGTCATGTACGATCCAATGTTGGAACTTGTATTTCATAATAGATTATAACAAAACTAATAGATCAACGGGGAACTATTTCTAAAATGGCGCCGTGTGACGTCCGAGTCTTTTTTCGAAGGAAAAGGTCGAGGCTGATCCGAATGAGGCTATATGTCTGCAACAGGACACTGAAACTTTTTGAATCCTTAGTTTCATATCCTACATGAAAATTTTTCGAATCCTTAGTTTCGTATGCTATATCAAATTTTTTGAATCCGTACTTTCGTATCCTATATAAACACTGCAAAATGCGACTAGACGGCCCGTGCGATTTTTAACGGAATTTTCATGCACCGTCTTCGCTTCGCTTCAAGGGCTTTGCCATAATTCATATTAATCCGTAAATAGGATACTTTCGGTCAAGTTCAAGGGAGGGGGGTTATGTTTGAAGAACAGCTTATAAAGATAGATTCTATTTTAAGACATGGATATGGTGAAATCCTATAAATAGCTTTAATTTGAATACTCGTCTCTGATTGGTCCAAAAGATTGTTGACGTCATCAGGCGCCAAATTCAAACCGCGATCTATATAGTCCCCCCCTAGACTACTTGTGAGACATAATCAACTTTTTACAAAATAACCGAACAAGAACACTTTAGGAGAAGACTTCTCAGTAGCCTATCTGTCAGTTCTAAGTGAATCACCTAATTCGCACGGTGATATACGACGAAGTAGCCAATCGCAGTTCGTGTATCATACAAAGCTTAGCGGATGTAACCAAAACAACAACAACAACAAAAACCAAACAAACAAAAAACAAAACAAAACAAAACAAAAAACAGAAAAGAAAGAACAGAACCGAAATCGGTCAAGCGGAGTCCACCAAACTTGAACCACGGGTAACCGAATTTTCGGTAACCCGTGACAGTCCTAGTAAGAACCATCAAAGAAACCGTCTAAAAGAAAGTATTAGATACATTTAACGTTCTTAATCTTTTGTTGAGGTGAATATCAGTGCAAAACAGGGGAATATCCGTTAACGGCTAACTTTTTTTAACACTTCCCTTCTATGCTTCCATACTTCAATGATTCCGTATAAAAGTATATATTCCTGATATGAATGAAGTACATCAGTACGAGATAAATATTTTTCAACAGTCTCTGCTATGCTTCCATACTTCTGTCCTTACGTATAGAAGTATGTTCCTGATACTATATAATCAATTACATCGGTTTTCTATATTTAAAATCTATGAAAACCGATTCTTTCAAAGTAGCATTTATTATACCCCCGCCATAAAATGGTTTTTATCTATTTAATTACTTTTTAATTCTAAATTTTCATGCAGGCAAAATAGAACTGTACGGAGCTGGGGGAGATACCCTCTTTGGGCACGGTCAAAGGGGGGGGGGGGAGGCGGAGCTCGGGTTTTTGTTGGAGCAAGATTTTTTTTCGTCCCGGACCGGAGCAAAATTATTATTATTATTATTTTTTTTTTTTTTTTTTTTTTTTTGCTGCAAGCTGGAGCAAGAAAAAAAATTTTTTTTTCTAACATTAGTGATGTGCAATATGTTAAGAATGTTTGTGTAATATCAATAGAAATTCTTTATTTTTCTTCTGAAAACTCTTAAATATTACTTTATTTTTATGCAAAAATTTAATTCACTTCTAAATAAAAGAATTTTACAATATAATCCTCAGTAAACAAAATTGATATAAGGTACAAGTAAGAGAGTCTAAGGGAAGGGTCTTCTAGACAATTTTTCAAATTGAGAATTGTAAATTGGTGAAAGACTGAACTTGTATATAAAATTAGACTCTATGGTGATACATGCATCTATTAATGGTATACATTATATTGATATTACATGTAAGCCTTTAAGGAAGCCTGTTTTCATTAACATGCATTTTTGATTTTTCAAATATGAACTTTGCCATTAAAGAAATAATGTTTGGATGGAAAACTATGGCGAGCGAAGCGAACCACAATTTTTTCTAATGAATTGAAAATTACGGAGAGCGAAGCGAGTTGGAAAATTTTCAGGAATTTCAAGCGAAATTTCGTGGTAATTCTTCAAATTCAGATTACTTGTAAAAGTATATTAATTTTTTCTGGCACACCATAAGCAAATTATCTTTTTTACGCAAATTCAGAGGAAATATAAATTTTTTTTAACACCCCCCCCCCTGAATATTAAATAGATCCTACCTTAACGTACAGGTATTAAGATTTTTAGAAGCTATAGACTAGACACCACAGGCACATGTAGAAAGAGCGTCAGTATCCTGTATGATACCCCTTTACAGGTCATATACAAGGCTTCCGACGAATTTTCAGCTAGAAGTAGCATCTGCAATTTGAGAGGCAAAATGGGGTATGACCATAGAGATTGATTTGTATACCTCCTAGAAACATCAATAATTCACCCAAAAAGATTTCATAACATAGCCTAATCGTCTACCAAAGATGGACTGTTTTCTACTTTCTGTCTTGAATCTCCATTGCCAGATTGGACAAATACTGATTCATTCAGAGGCTTTACTCTCCTTACTGTAAGCAGAGTAAAACACTTAGATGATTCAGACTAGCTAATCTGGCAATGGAGGTTCAAGACAGAAAGTAGAAAACAGTCGAACTTTGGTAGACGATTAGGCTATGTTATGAGATCTTTTTTTGGTGAAATATTGATGTTTTAGGGAGTATACAAATCAATCTTAATATGATCATACCCTGTTTTGTCCTTCAAATGCAAAAAAATGCAGAAATGCTACTTCTAGCTGAAAATTCGTCGGAAGCCTTGTCTTTCTTCTCTTATGACCACACAGGATATTGACACTCTTTCTACATGTGCCTGTGCTTGACACCACCCCCTCCCATTTACCGACGGCTTGGACCGTCACTTGATTTTTTTTTTTTTTTAGATTCCCTCATGAGTTAGAAAATTCCCTAAATTTTGTATTTCATACACGTTATAGTCAAACAAAATATGAGATAAAGGAAGAAAAAAATCTCGTTAGTCTAGCTGACGTAACGGGTATGCTAGTAGGTCATCTGCTTGCAGAGTGCCTAAAATGATGGAAAGGTCCAATCGCAGCACCTCGACATTTACTCAATTACTGCGTAAAACTTTCCTATGGTCTAGGGATAAGGGGCGGGGGATTCCGATTGGTAGCGGCCTTAAGTAACGGCGCCGCTTTATGACGTCATAGTTATCTTTAGATTGGCGCGCATAATAACGTAGTTCAGAACTGCAAAACTTCTGTAAAAGAAGCGAAAACAGAAATATTTCATCAAGAGCAATGGAAAACTATGGATGGAAACGACAAGTAGACATCGTAGAGCCAGTCGATTGTGGACTAGAAGACGCTAACAGACGGGTATGACTTAAACTTATTTTAAAAGATTTTCCAAAAAAGAAAAGATATAAAAATTCCACCGTAGGAAAGAGAACTTCTTCTTCCAGAAACGTTAATAAAATTTACACTGTGAAAGAATGCCGCAATACTCTTCACTTTCAACAGAAGAAGTTATAAATATCGTCATGATATATAAATATTATTTATTTATTTATTTATTTATTTATTTATTTATTTATTTATTTATTTATCTATTTATTTTCTTCCTCGCTTTATCAAGTTGAAACATATCAGTATAAGAAATTATCTTATATGTTTGTAAACAGACTTGTTTTACACTGAAGATTTCCCTTGGTCGGATTCATACGCAGGCGTAGATGGAGGGGGGGGGGCTAGAGGGATGAGATTCGGAGGACACATTTTAGCGGAAGCCTCATGGAATCGGCTAGTGGGATTAGATGGATTTTATAACATTTTATTTTCTCCATGCATTTATTTCTTACTTATGCAATATTTCATTTTTAGCTCACCTGAGCTATTGTCATCTAGTGTCTGTCGTCCGTCCGTCGTAAACTTTTCACGTTTTCGACTTCTTCTCCAGAACGGCCGAAGGAATTGATGAAACTTGGTAGGTATATGAAGTACTCATGGTCCCCTACAAGTGTTGTTGTTTTTCGTCCGGGACTTCAACAGGTGGCGTCACCACAGGCAAAAGTAGGTCACGAGGGGTACCGAAAGCACCAGGATGATCTAGAGAAATGTCTTAAGAAGTGTTGTTATTTTTGGATCCTCTCTGAAGTCAAATTTTTGACGTCTTTTAGGACTACGTCAATAATGCACATTTTTGCATTATATTCTTTAAATAACTCAATAATAATCAATCTATGATTTTACGCGCTCTTTTACTGTATATTTGTTATATTTAAGTTACTAAATGCTTTGATATGTATTTGAGCCAAAATTTCAATTATTCTTTATACTTTATGATTTTTTTTTTTTTTTTTTTTTTTGTAAAAAGGACGGGGATGTTCACTTTCATACATTTTCAGCTTCTCTTCCATAACCACTTTTCAGATTTTCATGATCGAAACTTGGTATGTATAAAGTAGTCATGGTCCCCTACACGTTTTGTTACTTTTCGTCCAGATCCGTCAACAGATGGCGCCACCGCACGCAAAACTCATTACGGGGGTACCCTCCTTTGACAAACTTCTTTTAAAGAATAGAAGCACGTATTTACAAAGCGAAAGAGTCAGGATGATCTAGAGAGATGTCTTAAGAAATGTTGTTTTTGGTTCCTCTCCGAAGTCAAGTTTTTTTTTCCTTTGAAAAACTTCTTCTTGTTTGAAATGCTTAGTTAACGTAGATCTAGTTTTCAGGTGAGCGATCGTGGTCCTTTTGTTTAACAATAGATTGCACCTTAAACAAATTCCTTGCAAGCTTACTCATTTTTTTAAGGTTTGGAAATGGATACGGAAACACATATGCTGCATGTCTGCATCGAAACCCGATCTTACAAAAGAAACGAGCGACGGCACCATAGCACCTGAGAAAATAGAGAACATTAGAATAAGTTTTCTGTCCTCGGCTTCTATCACAGGTTAGCTTGTGTGGTCTATATATGTGATCCATATATCATAATCTTATTTGTAAGTTTGGATAATCCTATAAGCAAATGTGGGTTTGACATACATGTATTCTAATTTTGAAAGTGTCATTTCATTCTACCGGGTGCTGCCACATGGAACAAGCACGAGACGCTTCCTCTTCCAGGGCACCCGATCTCATTCCCCTTAGAAGGATGATATATGCATGAAATTGAAATTTATTTTCTTTTGTTTTGTTTTTTATTTTTGTCCGAGTTTGTATGTCCTTTATTACAGTGTTTTGTGAATGATGACAGAGTTTCTTGTACATATTGTTTTGAAGTTTGCTTTGCTAATCGCATTTTCTGACTAATATATGTGGGATTCTCATTTTAGGATTGTGGCGACTTAACTTACTTACGTACATACATTATGATACATATAAGATTCTTTTGAAAACAAAACTATATATAAGATTAAATGCCATCAGATAACTCGTATTTATCATTTGAAAAATCTTCCTTTTTCCAGCTCGAAAGTAGACGCCCTGAGTAGTTCAGGGAATCAACTAGATGCTGGACGAGATGACGCAGATAGTGACGTTAAAGAGGAAATCAAGGACGGCCAGGGAACATAACTTACATTTATCAACTCTGAAATCTTCATGTTTAAGTGCAAGTGGAGGGGATTGATGGAAGATAGTGTAAAAAACAAATTACTTTATTATTCAATTTTTATTGAGTTGAAGATTACCATGAACATACTGACATTTTGTACTCCATTAAAATTTTGAAGGAACTTATTTCACACCTTATTTTGTATGAAGTCATCAATTCTAACACATATCTTAGTCTTTCAAATTTTTGTGATGTTTCAATAGAATAAAATATATATTGTTTCACTTGTAGAAGGAAATGAAGAGAAATTCAACAATAAGCTATTAATGCACTGTCTTTTATTGACCAAGAGTGAATTTATAGTTTTTGAATTCATGTACAGCAATTAAGATTTCCAAACATAATAATCTATTGTGGAAATGTTTAAAATTATTTTAAAAAAGTGGTAAAATCTTGACATTCTTTTGTTTGTGAAAGTTTTGTACACTTAACATGATAACTTTCCTATCATCATTACTAAAAAGTGATACATCTTTTGCACCCATTTCGACTTTGATATTATATTGAAACAAACCGTCAGCCTAGTTACACTTTTTGCTTGACATAATATTCAATACACTTATCAGAATCTTGTAAGCAAAATAAGGTACCATCTACGCTTAAAAATCCAAAACACCATGCACCCTTTATAGATTGACAAATTGTAATGCGATGTGTTACCTTTATAGAGCTGAAGATATTGCTTACCATTGAGATTTCTACCTTTCTGGACACATGCAGCTTCCAAAAGATTTTTTTTTCTTTTGTACAACAGGATTTGTGAGGTACTATATCAACCTTATAGGTTACACACAATAAAATTCCTACATCGGTTAAACTGTATGGTTTATTAGTTACAATGGACATTCCTCCTCTACCAGAGAATCTATTATTGCCTTCTGGTGACATAGAAAGTAAATAGCACTTCCAATTTCATGGTGATCCTTTCTTGCATTCATAAAGATCAAATAAAAGATCCACCTGTCTACTTCTAACTAAGTGTACAATACTATAACATGTACATCATCTTTGGTTTTGGACAACAATAAAGACCTTAAGACACCATTTTCTCATCTTAAAGCTATGACAGACAGACAGAGAGTAAGACAGAGGGAAACATTAGGTCCATCAGAATTTATGATTGCCCAAGTTAAAACAAAATGGTAAACATTAAATAAGGGAAAACAAAGTACTTCAACAAAATAATATTTTATTCTTAACAAATCACAACAAGCATATAATATCCAATACAACAGTTATGAAAATTCAAATTTATAAATAAAAATTGATAAATAATTGTCCCTTTCCACCAATGATTTAAATATAATATTTCAAAAGAAGGTCTGAACCACACTAAATTTCGAAAAAAACAAATTCCTTGGAAATACATGTTGATGTACATGAGTACAATAGTCAACATGAAATAAGCTTTTGTCAGGAGTCACCTTGAAATGAGCTATAAGGAGTCACCTTGAAATGAGCTATAAGGAGCCACCTTGAAATGAGCTATAAGGAGTCACATTAATATGAGCATTTGTCTGTCAGGAGTCAACTACAAATGAGCTTCTGTCAGGAGTCAACTAAAAATGAGCCTCTGTCAGGAGTCAACCAGAAATAAGCTTCTGTCAGGAGTCAACTAGTTATGAGCCTCTGTCAGGGGTCAACTAAAAATGAGCCTCTGTCAGGAGTCAACCAGAAATAAGCTTCTGTCAGGAGTCAACTAGAAATGAGCCTCTGTCAGGAGTCAACTAGTTATGAGCCTCTGTCAGGGGTCAACTAGAAATAAGCTTCTGCCAAGAGTCAACTAGGAATGAGCCTCTGTCAGGAGTCAACTAGAAATGAGCCTCTGTCAGGAGTCAACTAGGAATGAGCCTCTGTCAGGAGTCACCTACATGTAGAAATGAGCTTTTATCAGGAGTCACCTTGAAATAATCTTTCACCAGGAGTCATCTTGAAATGATCCTCTTCAGGAGTCATGCATTTTTGAGAAAGAAAAGAAAACGTGTGTTTGTGAAACACAAATGCCCCAATCTGCATCTTTGTCCGAAAAAAACTATATTGTAAGGAGTAGGTCATACTCAAAGGTCAAGGTCAATCATTGTACTAATAAATTTGTCTTTTCTCAAGGAATGTATATATCATTCAAACATTCAAAAGTTTTTGCAAAGTAGGTCACACTCCAAGGTCAAGGTCACAAGGTCAAAAAAGTTTGGTATCCATGGAAAGGTCTTCTCACAAGGAATACATATGTGAAATATGAAAGTCCTATCACTTACCATTCAAATGTTATGACCAAGTTTAAGTTTTGAAAAGTAGGTCAAATTCCAATGTCAAGGTCACAAGGTCAAAAATTTTGGTACATTTTGTATCCATAGAAATGTCTTGTCACAAGGAATACACATCTATCACTTACCACTCAGAAGTTTTGACCAAGGTTAAATTTTTTTGCAAGACAAAAAGACAGACAGAGAGACGGACAAATCTCCGATTAAGGGGGCATAAAAATTTAAAGTATATCATGAAAAGGTCAAATTGTTGAACAATTTACATGAATAAAAACATTGTGCACCGCATCAAACATTATCTTGTACAATAGAAATACTATACTTGATTGTGACTTAATCCATTGATTCAGAATTATAATAAAACAGAATGAGATCATACTGTCTATAAATCATGGTACAACAGACACATTATCAGTTTTGAGCTACTATCTTACAGTCTTGATTACTACTTCTACAAACTGATAGTATTGGGCATCACAGCTGAAAACAGTATTGCGATATACTGCAATATGCCAAATTAGTATTGTATTTATTGCAATACATGTACTTACAAAAATTTGATATTTTACAAAGAAAAAAAGATGTCAAAGACAAAATTTTGCTTTATGTCTGAGCAAGAAGTGACAAAAATATATCTTTGATGGCACCAGATACATTTTGTACTTCCAGAGTATTTAACCTTGTCTTTACTACAATGATTGCAAAGAGCAAATATTCTTGTTTATCAAAACTTAAAAACATTTAGTTTGAAATGACGAAAATGTCCAAAATAGTTTTTTGATATATTTTTTTCTTTGTTATGAGCAATTACATGTATATATTGTATCAATGACCTTTAATTGTTTCTTTTTTAAATGTTTTGTTATACATACTGGGGACAAAATTATTGCAGTATACTAGTTTTATTGCTCATCACCACAAACTGATCTCTATTTCACACACACTGTTAACCATCACATATGGTATAGTATGATGGTATAAACTCTTATCTAATTTACATGTACATGTATATTCAATCAGGTAAAGAAGACTTGACTTCATATTTTTCGTCTTTTTAAAAAAAAATATTCCTCACACATTTTAATAAGTATGATTCTTTCTCTCTTTGTACATAGCTTTGTACAACCTAACATAGGGCGACAGAAATTTAATTTTTAGTTTTACGGATTTTATTTCGTCAAAATGGGGTAGAAGGAGGGAATAAATATAAAATAAAAATCAGTAAATTTCAAAATTTCATGTTTTGTGCCACGATCAAGAACTGAATTCAGCTTGTTTATCATGTTTTCAAAGCCGAATTCTCTAAGACACTTGCACTGTAAAGATTAATTAAGGATGAAAAGTAATAACCAGTAATTTGGATGAGCGAAAGAAAAAAATGTGCAATCATTTCATTTGATTTTTTTTCCAATTTGGTTAAATTAGGGTCGGCAGATACGTAAAACTAAGAATTAAATTTCTCTTCTATTTTTCAACACTAGCAGATGCATTTTCTCATACACTTAACCATTTCACTTATCCCATTCGGCCTTCATTAGATATCATCGCTTACAATACGGCAGGAGTTACCCGCCCCTGCTTACTCAACTATCTGTTCCCTGAGAGTGTTTGATGAGTTGCCATGACGACGTAAGAGCCAGGATGTTAGACAAGCCAAACTTTCTCTATATTAATCACAAATGCTGATATTTAAGCAGCGCCAATAGAAACAGCTAGCTGGATGAACTACAAAAACACGAAGCACTGCATTAGCAATAAGGCAAAATTATTCAAACACGATAATATCAATGAAACAAAATATTTTAAGATGATTTTTTGTGACAGCTAAATATACGTTGATTTCCAACATTTTCTAGGGGTGATTTAATTAATTTTCATTTTCTGTTTATCAAAAAAAAGCTGTAAGACAATTCGTAAATCTATATCTCTGATCAAATGCGTAAAACAATGTACAGCTTGATATTCTGGACCTCTGACACCATAAACTAAGAATTTTCTAAAGTCTAAATTTTTTTTTATCTCAATATAGAATAAGTGATAACTTGAACTTATTCACATAATTTGTCTATTTTAAGAGTAGAATAGCACAGATGAGCTCAATATTTAAAATTTTCAATGATTTGCTATTTATCGTATTTTCAGATTTTGACTTATTATAAGTCAATTCTTAGTTTATGGTGCTGGGCGAAGAGTTAGTCCACTCGAACAAAAACAGCAATGATTATTCCGAAACATTATGGTAGATGAAAAATGAATGATAATTTGAAATTTTTCAGGGTTACCAGCAATCTTGAAAAGTCAGGGAAGCTGCCTTTTTTCAAGGTCGGGGAATTTTAGAATTTGGTCTGTGAAAAATGAAAATTCATGAAAGTCTGGGAAAAATTATTTCAGAGCTGAAAAAATATTAGTAAAATTTAAAGTAAGTTACTGAAGTTGACTGACAAACAGTAAGAAAACTATGTTTATTATTGGCTTACATTGTATTTCATGTTGATTTATTAAAATATTGAAAAATAAACATAAAACAATCAGAAAAAAGAATGGGCACATTGGACGGCTGGTCAGGAGGATCATCCGCCAACGGTGCAAATATTGGCAGTTTTGGTCAGTAAAAAACATGAATTGGTCAGTAAAAAGTCAGGGAAAAGTCAGGAAATTTTGTTCACCAAGAGTGCTGGCAACCCTGTTTTTTTAAATCTGCCTGTAATGATAGTTTTACTCATTTGCCATAATTTTGATTAGAATATTCAGATTCCTTAAAGATAATATTTTTCCTTTGACCTTTTTCAAAAGTCTATTCAAATTCTGTTATTCATTATATAAACCTTCCTTTGTTCTTTGTAAAGTACTAAAAGCATTATATCTGTACATCTTTCAAGACACAGTTAAAAGATTCGAAAGATTCTAAATAGAAAATTGTTAATATAATTAGAAAGATTTAAATCCCATATTCACATATTGTCATATATTTCAGTCTTCAATAATGTTTCTACTTTTCACACATCCAACATAATGTGAAGTGAAAAGTTCCAAATGTTTACATAATAAGAGGCATTTTAGGTGCAAACCTGGCTTGCATATCTGTAGTCCCCTGCATTAAACCATCACATTGGTCCAGATATTTCTGAAAGAGATATCATGATAAACAATGAAGGAATTACATAAAAGTTTCTGTAGGGCAATTTATACAATGTATCAATAAATGAAAAATAATTTGCCCACGATTTTTCAGCCTCTTGGAAAAACACAGAATCTGATATGAAATATGTATGTTACATTTGGTCAACGGCACCCACTATTAAATGCACTTTTGGATTTTACCCTACGCTTTGTTGGCCATCATTGGGAAGACACAGTGTGTGACAATATATGATTCTCTAACACTTACAATTCAAAAACTTATGCCCAAGGTTAAAGTTTAACAGATGATCAGACAGATAGATGGATGGACAGGTTTGAATGTCCCCTAGCTTTCCAAAAAAGTAATTTTAAAGGGAAAGAAGAATTTGAAAACAAAGAAAGATAACTGCTCCTTTTTACAGTGTACATCAAAGCCATTTGATTTTCCAATCTCTAATACTAAATTTTGTCTTTCTTAGGTAACCATGCATATTTTTTAACAAATACAGTTTAAAGTAAAGCACTGCTGAGTCAGCAAATAACATCTGCATTTAACACCTACCAGTGTTAACATCACAAAAAGAACATATGATGTACAATGCCTACATTCTTGATGTCTGACTGGTCACATGACCAGATTTCCCCCATCTGTCTCTAGATTTATCCCTGTTCCCTTTGAAAAACCCGTGATTTTGATTGCTCTTTGCTCAAAAATGTTATTTGGGGGTTTGAGGAGCTAAAAGCTAATTCATCAATGCAGGTTCCTTCGATGAATTCTAGTAGTTTATTCTTGTTATAGACGTTAGATTCTAGATATGGAGCAATTACTATGTATTATGCTCTTGTGATGAATCCCGAGTTAATCCCCCGATTAATTTCGAAACTCCTCGGTGCTTAAGTATTTCTAACATAACCTTTGTGTGACATCAAGCCGACATGGAGAATCAGGTAGTAATTTTTACCTGTATTTTATCAACTAAGGTTTTACGTTTCCCACGTCCCCCATAGTTATGACTTTCCAGTTGTAGACCATCCAGTGACTCTAATAGCTTCATGAAACTTTCTGTCATTCCCCGGAGGTTTTTCCCTATTTGTTTTAGAGCATCATTTCTAACTGCTTCATCCATAAATCCCTACAAAAATAAAAGACGTAGGTATAAATACCCAAGGTTTAAGTTGCTGATTTAGAGATCTACTGACCCTGTAAAGATGTGCTTGTGAAATGCTTTAACCAGTGGTTGTGTATGACTTAATTCAACCTTCAGGTAATTACACTGTGACAAACCTTTGTACTATACCATGTATTTGGTATTTTCGAAAACCAGAGTTACCTCCCATTTGGGACGGTATCTGACGTAAACTAATTGTGACGTCATCAAATTCTATGGAAACAGTCCTAAAACTCTGGAAAATGTAGAGCTAAACAAATACCTGAAATTGATACATGTATTCGAATATTCGTGACATGTATTCGATTCGTATTCCAAAATTCGTTATTACAAGCTAGGACTTTTATGAGCGTCCTCAAAATTACATGTCTGACCACTGGATTTATTTGAAAAAAAATTACCTTGTATAATTAACGACTGTTAAAAGGGCGTGAAGCCTAAAGCTTAATGTTTGGAGTAAATAACTGTACTCTAAAACATCCTGTAGGCATACCATTTATCCATACCCCCCCCCCCATCCCCAGTAGGAACATCGTGGGATATATTAGAAGGATCCTGTACGTGAAAGGTGTGTGCAAATTTTATATCTTTATTTTTATATGATGATGCAATAAACGACAGTTTTGACCCCAGGATCCCCTCCCCCCCCCCCCCCCCCCCCCAAAAAAAAAAAGAAAATCCAAAAATGAAACAGTCAAAACGGACAGTGGATTTTCTTTAAAAGTTGTCAATTATACTTTTTTTAAATAAATTTATTTTACAATATGGCAGTAAGAGTTGTTGGGTAGAGTTTGGGGCACACGTTTTCAGGTATCCAGATGCAGCTTTTAATAGCTTGAAAATAATCCATAATTTTTACAGAATTCAGTAACATTAATTTTTGCAATAGAACTTTGATAATTTTTTTCAATGTAAATGGCACACAACCATGGTTGTTTCAAATTAAAATCCACGTAAACTGACCAGTGTGCGAGCGTTCAAGAATGACATCATTTCCATGTGCGTAAGAAAAACACTGCCTTGTTAACCATGCTTTCTCGTTCTTTCCCTTCAACATCATGTTCAAGGCAAAATTTTGCCTTTCCTCATGCTGTGTGCATGTAATTACAGACTCACGAATATTCGAATACAAATGTATTAATTTTCCATTCCAATATTTGCTCAAAACTATTCATTCACGAATATTCGTTTCTGCTCTAGAGAAATGACTGTATAAAATCGACTTTATCATACCATTTTCACAATAGTTGTACATCAGATACCGTCTGAAATGGGAAATAACTCCACAAAGACTGAATACCAAATGAAAGGTCTTGTCACAAGAAATATGCACGTAAAATATGATAGGCTAATAGGCAAGTCTTGCCAAATTCATAATGGCTAACAAAGTAACGAAAAATGTCCGAGGTAGGCAATTTTTGCTCACTTTTTCATTGTAAGGTCACAAAGGAATTGCGTCTATTAACAGTGATGTCATATTATAAAACAACACCAAAAGATGTTGACTCGCACATTTTGTGCTTTCTTACAAGATCTGAAAATGGTCTATAATCTCTTACTATTCAAAAGTTCTTTTTACATACAAACAGGACAATCATACAGATTACTTAAGAGGGTAATCAAACTAAATAAAATCTACATACATGACAACAAATGTAATTTGCTGAGATGAAATTCCTAAAATTGAATGTGTTGCATTTTCATTTGAAAACGTTGTTACGTCACAATGCACTAGCTCTACAGATATATATGCCAAAATGGTTGTTCTAATTTGCAGACTAAAACTGTAGTGACCTTAATTTTAATATAAATGGATCTTTTTAAATAGAAATGTTAAAAGAAGGCGTCACATATTTTCAGAAAACAAGAGTGAAACTGAAAACGGTGGTGAGGAGATTAATATCATAATTTTGCATTTATTATAAAGGATATGGCATAATGCAACACATAGAAAATTGATTGTGATGTGTGCTTTAACGCAAATTACATAAATGATATATGCACTTGCTGTGTGTGTGCATTTCCATGACAAAATGCAAATAAAATAAAGACTCTTACACTATAAACGACTTACAAGCATCATTATTTCCTTCTTCTGATTTCAATAGTCATTTTCTACTTAATCTGACATAACATGGTAAGGAATAATTACTGAAAACGTCTTTTATTCGCGGAGTCATAAGTTCACGACCATGAATATAGCGACTGGTTCCAGGCCTTGTATTTTCGTGACATCTTATAATTACATAACTTACTACACGTGTTCGGACATATACACAGCATATTATATTCGCCAATCAAAGGACCTCCCGAATATCGTGAACATAAAACGCTCACAAATAAAAGATGGGTTACAGTATGTAAACTATAGAACTGTATATTGAAATAAATTTTTCAATACCATACAATACAACACATTTTGCTTCATTACTCAATATTTCTAATACAATACACATTTTTACATTTTTCTCAAATAAATCATAATAATGAATCAATAAATGGAGTTTTTATGTTTTAATCAATGAAAACTTTATAAAACAGAACAAAATTAAACAACAAATTTATGTTTTCCTTTACTTCAAAAGCAAAAAAGGAATAAAAAAAAGATGACAATGGCAAGTATGTGGAATTAGTGTTTCTTTGTCCACCAAAGAATTCTGGTTGTTGACTGGTCCGTGAATCGCAAATTATACACCCATGAAAACCAAAACTAAGACATTCATTTCTTATATTTATTTACATTTGTCTAAATATAAGACACCCTATTTTGCCCGAACATTGCAAACACAGCAAATTACAGCGTCAAAAGTATTCTAACGTTAGCAAAGTCTTCCTAAGTTCAAAATATGGACGTGACGTCACAATTTGGCAACCCGATTTATCGAAACATAATTACGATAGGAACTTGTATGTCTGAACGTTGATGTAATCAAAGAAGATTAAGAAGTAATACGAAAATAAGAACCAAAAACAAACTAAAACCTTAGGATTTTATTTTCATATCAAATGTATTTATTTTATTTTCATATCAAATGAAATTATCCATACTCAGCATTTGTTTTTTATCCATACTCAGATTTTATTTTCATATCAAATGTATTTTTTTTTATTTTCATATCAAATGAAATTATCCATACTCAGCATTTGTGTATCGATACGTATTTAAAATATCAAAGTGCCGATACTCTTCAATATTCCAATTTCAATATACAGCACTAATGTAAACTGGGATCATACTCCACAGATTATTGAAGCAATATACCATCCAAAAACTCTTACACAATCAAAGTTCCAAAGCCAAATTAAAGAAATCAATACAAAGAATTTTAGTGATTAAGATGGCCCTTACCCTATGAATGCCGTCGAGTTCATACGTGATTTCATTAAGTCTTGTTGCCTGTTTCTCCATTGATTTCTCTATTTCATTCATCTTTTGCATTTCTTTGTCCTCGGTCAGATCAGGCTGTACAAGAAATGTATGTTTATGAATATTTAGAATTATAAAGTCATAATCATATAATAACTGTCTTTTGGAATGTAATTATACTGTGATAACCTACAATGGATCCAGGAATTATGTTTCTCATAATTCCTGGATCCATTGTAGGTTGTCGTAGTATAATCAGTCATTCCAAAAGACAGTTATTATATATATTTACATTCCATTTTTCAAGCTTAAAATGCTGTTTAGATACGTTTAAATCTCCATTCCTAAGGCTCGGTTTCTATGTGTTGTCAAAGTTCAAATCAAGCCAAGTTACTATGATGTCATAGTTCAAATTTAAAATCACAGTGTTAATTCTATACAAATGAATGGGCATATGTAAAAGTCATATAACTGATAGAATATTAGCTTAATTCAAAGTTACTTAACGAAAAAAAGTTAACTCAAAGTGCAGCATCCCCTTGCATCATGCATCTAAACTTTATCAATCCAACACTTTTTTTCTCAACAGGATTTCCATCATTTTCCCTGTCATGACCTTGAGCTTTGACCTTGAAAACAATGGGTAACTCGTATATCATACAAAATGTGATGAAAGGAGTTATTTTCTCCTCTCTGGAGTGTCCACAATGTGATGCCAATGTATTTCTGCTAATTATGACCTTGACCTCTAACCTTAGACCTTGAAAATTAATATGTGGTGTCTTTTTAACATATACAGCGAACATGTAAAACTTTTATGAAGATCTGAAGTAGAATATGATCTCCACAGGGTCCTCACGATTTTTCTATCATTGTCAATTTTGACCTTTGACCTCCTGACCTGAAATTCAATAGATGTTGTCCTCTGTCCATGGGAAATACACCTGCATAGTTTGGTGAACATCAAACATTAATTGTGACCTGAAGAGTGTCTACAAGCTTGCATAGACTATATGCTCTTATCAAAGAAAATTAAAGGTATATTAAAGAAAGATAATTCATTTTATCATGGAATCCCACTGTAAAAGCTATGGATGCACAAAAACAGAAATTCAACACGGAGGATGCATCTTTCTTACCTTTTTTCCTAGCAACATGATGATGGCATTGTCAGTCAGTCCAACGTCCGTTAGATATTGTTTTGGCTCCTTCAACGTCTTTCCTTGTATCAAAATAAGACTGTTTTCTTTCATATGCTTGTTTAATTGACCCTTCTGATAGCGGAAAAAAATGCAAAATTTTGTGACGTCATAAAGCTTTTACCTCGGACAAACAAGCTTCGAACCTTGGTCAAACATCGAAATTGCTTTGTGACGTCATGGAATTTCTCACAAATTTTTCCCGCGTTTGGAAGGGTCAACTACACAATCATTATGAATAAATCTTTTCTATGTTAGTATTCTGAAAGTCAGAAAATGTTGCAATGCTAAAATCATAATATACAAAATGTACATTCTCTCCAATATAAATGTTAACATTGACATCATAAAAGACAGATGAGTCTGGGTCAAAACATGGCAGAAATGTGACTGGTATAATCATATTCATAATACTAGATATTTTTCACACAAAGAGAGAAAAATAATAAATCACTCAGTGTCATCATCATTCACAAAACCATTCAATCATCGTGTTCAGGATTTGCTTTTGTCCATTATTTCATTGTTTTATTGTTACAAGCAAAATTGAAAACTTGACTTACATGTACCTACAAGTCCAAAATCGGGCAATGTCATTGATGAATTCTTTAAGTCTTACCTTTGTAGAGAAGTTTCTGCTTGTCTATAGGGACTTCAGTTAATTCCTCAAGCTTGGTCAGGAGATGGCTAACAGTAAGGACTTCACCCATACCACAAGATAGATCCACCGGAAACTTTCTTGCACCTACAAATACATGGAGAACCAACAATCAGGATTCTTCGACAAAGTAAGACCAACCCTTGTAATATTTTTCTTGATGAAGAACGCATTATGATGATAAAGTATGCAGTGATGAAAATGAATATATCATGGTATTTCCTATCTTAGAACACGACAAGAGCAAAAGTTATTTGCAATACCTAAGTTCTAAGTTGCCTGTATAAAAAGACATCAGTATGAACTAGAACTGCCCTAAAGTGGATGAATTATACCCCCTGCAGGACGTTTTTCTCTAAACGGATTCATTTATGACATAACAAAGAAAGCCCTGTTCATAAGGAATCTATATGTGAAATATCAAAGCACTTTCCCTTATAGTTTAAAAGTAGGTCAAAGGTCAAGGTCACTATTTCAAAAGTAATGGTATCAAATGAGAGCTCTGGTCATGAGGAATCTCTATGTGAAATATCAAAGCCCTATCCCTTATTATTAAAGAGTAGGTCAAAGGTAAAGATCAAGGTCACTAGGTCAAAAGTCATGATATCAAATGAAAGCTCTTATCATGAGGAATCTGTATGTGAAATATCAAAGCCCTATTCCTTTATAATCTAAAAGTAGGTCAAAGGTCAAGGTCAGGTCACTAGGTCAAAAGTAATGGTATTAAATTAAAGTTTTTGTTATGAGGAATCTATGTATATATATATATGGGAATCGCGAAAATTTTTTCCTGCAAAATATTTTGTTTGATATGGCAAATGTTACTTTCGACACAGATAGAAATTTTTAAAGACACATTGTACATGTTGTATAAACTCTTTTGTGCATGTAATTTTGTATTTTTCTCTTCTTTTTGTTTTTCATTTTTTTCCTTTGTTTTCTATTTACAAAGGAGCTGTTAAGATAAGGCGTAAAATCAGCCCTGAAAAGTGGAATTTTGAAAATTGAAATTTCAAGAACTTTTTTATGTAAAATGTATACCTATACTGCATACCATCAGAATATTAAGTAAATTTTTATCTGTTTTGCATATTATTGTTAATTTTGGAGTCAAAACTTCTCTTACTCTCATAGAAATCAATAGAAAACGGAAAAGTTTTTTTGAACATTGTTCCCCCCAAATATACAGAAAGCCACTTTTACTGGAGATGTATATCAATGATACAATTTTTTTGGCAAAAAGGGGTTCTGTATCTCCGGGGGGAACACAACCCCATAGACGAAAAACCAACAAGTTAAAAGTCATGTTTGTAAAACATTAATGCCCCCCTACCCCTTCTGTGATTAAAGTCCGTCACAACTTTATACTTGATTTTCATTTGATGTGTCTGTACACAAAATTTCATTTCAATATGTGAATCAACTCCAGAGGTATTGAACGGAAACTGATGTCGTGGACCGACCGACAGACCGATAGACAGAAAGTCAGACAGCAGCAAAGCAATTAATATGTCCCCTCTTCTTCAATGGGGGCATAAACATTTTTGATTGAACCCAAATATGAACTTGACCTAGATTTTTATTTGATGTGTCTGAAAACAAAATTTCATTTCAATATGTAACTCCACTCAAGAGATATTGAACAGAAACCCTGAAATTTTGGTATTTTTCGAAGTGCAGGGGGCATAACTCTGTCAAATTTTTTTCGATCAGACCTTAATACGACTTGACCTGGATTTTCATTTGATGTGTCTGTATACAAAATTTCATTTCAATATGTAACTCCATTCAAGAGATATTGAAAGGAAACCCTGAAATTTTGGTATTTTTTGAAATGCAAGGGGCATAACTCTGTCAAAATTTTTTTGATCGGACCCAAATATGAACTTGACCTATATTTTTGTTTGATGTGTCTGTATACAAAATTTCATTTCAATATGTAACTCCACACAAGAGATATTGAACGGAAACCCTGAAATTTTGTTATTTTTCGAAATGCAAGGGGCATAACTCTGTCAAAATTTTGTTGATCGGACCCAAATATACACTTGACCTAGATTTTCATTTGATGTGTCTGTATACAAAATTTCATTTCAATATGTAACTCCACTCAAGAGATATTGAACAGAAACCATGAAATTTTGGTATTTTTCAAAGTGCAGGGGGCATAACTCTGTCAATTTTTTTTTCGATCGGACCTTAATACATACTTGACCTGGATTTTTATTTGATGTGTCTGTATACAAAATTTCATTTTAATATTTAACTCCATTCAAGAGATATTGAACGGAAACCCTGAAATTTTGGTATTTTTTGAAATGCAAGGGGCATAACTCTGTCAAAATTTTTTTGATCGGACCCAAATATGAACTTGACCTAGATTTTTGTTTGATGTGTCTGTATACAAAATTTCATTTCAATATGTAACTCCACTCAAGAGATATTGAACGGAAACCCTGAAATTTTGGTATTTTTCAAAGTGCAGGGGGCATAACTCTGTCAAATTTTTTTCGATCGGACCTTAATAGGAACTTGACCTGGATTTTCATTTGATGTGTCTGTATACAAAATTTCATTTCAATGTGTAACTCCACTCAAGAGATATTGAACAGAAACCCTGAAATTTTGGTATTTTTTAAATGCAAGGGGCATAACTCTGTCAAAATTTTTTTTTAATCGGACCCAAATATGAAGTTGACCTAGATTTTTGTTTGATGTGTCTGTATACAAAATTTCATTTCAATATGTAACTCCATTCAAGAGATATTGAACGGAAACCCTGAAATTTTGGTATTTTTCGAAATGCAAGGGGCATAACTCTGTCAAAATTTTTTTGATCAGACCCAAATATGAACTTGACCTAGATTTTTGTTTTATGTGTCTGTATACAAAATTTCATTTCAATATGTGAATCCATTCCAGAGATATTGAACGGAAACTGATGTCGCGGACCGACCGACATACCGACAGACCGACCGACAGCGGCAAACCTATATGTCCCCTCTTCTTCGAAGGGGGGCATAAAAATTGAAAGGGGGTTGCATTTTTCAAGAATCGACCTTTTCGATCATAAAATGTAGCACATTTGACTATTTTTCCTCTTTAATCCATCAAAAAATGTAACATGAATATGACTGAATGAAAAATACAAGAATTAGGAATGAAATAAGCAAGAATGATGTTCATTTCTCCACCAATGTGTATTTTGCGCTAATAGGCTTACATTTTAGCCATTGAATACAAAATGAGACCGTATTTTAAGTTCCAGATTGCAATATTTACCTAAAGGAGATGGAACATTCGAAATCTATTCCTGATACACAATGTAGACATATTTGATGTCTTTTAATTTATATTTATCCATTTTTGGTAAAATATTCTAAAATTTCTGCGTTTTTTGTCGATATTATCGGTTTTTCTATCCGTGCACCCCTACCTCTTTCGACCTTAATTTTAGAATCTTAAGGTTTTCTTTAGTGAAATGTAAAACATGTATAAGGTCTGCAAATACATTATATTTCAATAATGATTAATGTTTTTCTGTATACGATTTGCCATGAAGAAGAAATAAGTCACGAGATTTAGGGCTAAATAGGGCCGTTATCTTAACAGGTCCTTATCAAAAAAAGAGTACATAAACATAGGTATACACATAATAAACCGAAGTCTAAGGACGAATTGTCATGAATTTAAGTTCTAATATAATTAAAAGGACAAAGTGATGAAAAAATTGAAAGAAATTTTCTACAAAAACCAGTAAGAATATCCATGAAAAGTTTCAAAGATTATTTGAATCAAATGTCTGCCACAATCTTCTGTAAGAAAGATGTGAAATACATGTACTATGGTAAGATTCAAAGATGAATTTTTTGACTCGGCTTCACTTGAGATTGCAGATACAGTTCTATTTTGCATTTTTCGTTGCGTTTTAGATGCTTTTGACATCTCTCTGGAATTCCGAAGATATTCGTAAACGACATTGTATGAATCAAATTTATCATCTGAATTGATGGAACTTAAGAAAAAAATAATTAGTTAATGTTGCATCCCTGTTCTGCAGCGCACTGCCTCTTTTAAACCTGGCAGGAAGGACGAACATCGTTTTTGCTGCGTGACGTCAAAATTCTCGCAGTAACATAACATTATTTAAACAAGGTTGTCGCAGCCAGAGGGTTAAAGCTGAAAAAGGGCAGAGATATTTTGATTGAAGTATACAAGGTAGGATTATAGTTGATATATGTTCATGCCATGAATATTTTTGTTGTTTCAACCGCTCAAAGTTGACAGTGACTTATACTTATAGACTCAGCAAATCTCAGACGTCTCGTATGAACAATTGGTCTGCAACAGACAGCGAAGGAAGACCAAATATCAAACTGTAATACAGTACACATTCATGTTCCATGGTGACTACCGTCTGCATGGCTAACTTCAGAAACTGGATAAACACGATTTTGAATACATTGTCGTACATAAAATTCAATAGATCTCCCTTAGTTGTAAATTTTGGTATAAGTTATAGGATAGTCAGTGCGCGCTATGAAACTTTATTGACAAAATAAGTTTAAGATGGATGTTGTCCATAGACTTTATGTTAAATTCGGCAACGTCATGCTGAAATTTTACATTGAAAAATGTCCCATCTAAAACGTATTTCATTTTCAACTGATTGCATAAACCCACAACAATATATCACATACCAAAATTAACGACTAAGCGAGATCCATGGCATTGTATCAATTTCATTTAAATTTTTGCAATACAAAGTATGCAAAATCGCATTTATCCAATTTCCTAACACAAGCACCAGATTCCTAGAAAAAAATACAACTCAATCTTCAACGCCCATTTCTCTTTTCTTTACTCTCTCTTTAAGGCACAACAGCTCCCATCTTTAAACACCATCCCCCCTATTAACGGCCCCCTCAATATTGCAAGTTTCAAAAGAAATTCTACATAAAACTGCATATCAGTATTTTCTACAGATATTTTTCTTCACGATTGTAAACTACTTATCATTGATAATTTGTGCAACTAGCCACAATTAATCCAAATACCCGAAATGGAGTAGAAACCTACACTTTACGCTATTCTTAGCACATGCGATACTGTTAGTTTGAGTTGTCATCCTTGTCGCTAACGGTAAAGTGTACTGTCCGGCTCACTTCGGAAACTGGATAATCACGATTTTGAATACCTTGTCGTACACACATTTTAATGAAATTGATACCATTCAATAGATCTCACTTAGTCCTAAATTTCAGTATAAGTTATACGATAGTCAGTGCTTGCAATCAAACTTTACAGACAAAACAAGCTTTAGATGGGCATGCAATTTCCCATGCTATTTTTTCCCGTGACGTCGTGACACTGTCCATACACTCTATTGATAAACTCGGTGACGTCATGCTGAAATTTAACATTGAAAACGCCCAATCTAAAAAGTATTGTCTGTATTATATGATTGCATAAACGCACAACCAAAATTTATGACTAAATGAGATCTATTGGATGGTATCCATTCTATTTAAATTTTTGCATGACAAATTAATCATTTAATCCATTGACATTTTCAAGAAACGAAGATTCTGATTGGCTGAGAAATTTTGTTGATACATCGATCGACACAATTTTTCATGGAAGTCTAATTATAGCACTATTTTTAGAACTGGGGGTTCCCTCAAACATGAATGAACTTGTTGCTGAAAATACAATTTGTTGATGTTTGCTTATCATTTCAAAGGTACCATTTCTTTTCTACTTACGCAAAAATTAACAGTGCATGTAGAATTTGTTCAAACTGGTCCTTATTCCAAAGATATAGAGAGACAATCGTTCGCTGTTTGAATCATGGCGGCTGCCATAACTTGTTTTGGCAGACGTATCACTGCAAAACCCTCCTGCTTACGAAATATAGTGCGGTGATTGATTGTTTTTAGATCCAAGGAAACAGTCCGTTTTCCATAAACAGATGATAATAAAATGATAAGAAATGAATTTTATATTTTTTCTGTTACTGATGCAGATATCACCCGAAAAATTGGATAGAGAACTTTTGCATCAATACGCGCATTGATGCAGTTTTCTGTCCAATTTTTCGGGTGATACCTGCACCAACAGAAAAAATATAAGATTCACTTCTTAATTCAAAATCACGTTTCTCCAGTTTCCGAAGTGAGCCGCACGGACAGTTTCAACTCGATTTAAAACATAGAAGCTGTTATGCCTTAAAGAAAGGTAAAGAGAAGAGAAACGGGCGTTTAAGGTAAGGTATTAATTTTTCTTTTTGGAATATTGTGCCTGTGTTTCCTAAGTGAGCCACAGTCACCGCGGCACATGAAAAATGCACCTGAAGGTATGTGTAGATCGATTCACACCTTCCTATACTTGTGAACGTATGTGTAGATCAATTCAAACCTTCATATACTAGAGTATAGGAAGGTGTGAATCGATCTACACTTACGTTCTGGTGCATTTTTCATGTGCTGCGGTGACTGTGAGTGAGCCGCGCCGAGTGAGTGACACCGACAGGAGCACAGGCTGCCGATGTTTATCTATTAAAAAATATAAACCAACCTTTTGTTGTTTTTTATCATACGTACAAGGAAAGAGGAAAAGGTATTTTACAGAAATCGGGGCGAAAATTTAACCTAAAAATGTTGACATGTTTTTTTACCTGCTGAATCGTTTATTTTAGTTTTCATATGGAAATCCAGGCATCGTTCGATTCGTTTGCACTTCAGCTATTTGCTTCTATAACGCACAAGTCGAAATAATGTCACTAGAAGACACAGCACGGCCGTTTTCCTGCTCCCTTACCGAACCTCGACCTACTTCACCGCTGCCATTGTCGTTTAAATCACGTGATCGCTAATAACAGAAATATGTGCGTGACGTCATAAGACACACCTCCAAACCTTACGATGTATTCAAAGCTTATAAATGCTTTAAAAAATAATGAAGTAGCATAAGTCTAATCTAAAAGATAAGGCAAACAAAATTTTGCAAAACGTTCCATTTTATTTTGACGTATTTTTATTTATTATATTTTATTTCTGTTTCTTCAGCCCGGAGTTGCACACGTCATTAGCGATCACGTGATTTAAACGACAATGGCAGAGGTGAAGTAGGTCGAGGTTCGGTAAGGGAGCAGGAAAACGGCCGTGCTGTGTCTTCTAGTGACATTATTTCGACTTGTGCGTTATAGAAGCAAATAGCTGAAGTGTAAACGAATCGAACGATGCCTGGATTTCCATATGAAAACTAAAATAAACGATTCAGCAGGTAAAAAACATGTCAACATTTTTAGGTTAAATTTTTCGCCCCGATTTCTGTAAAATACCTTTTCCTCTTTCCCTGTACGTACGATAAAAAACAATAAAAAGGTTGGTTTATATTTTTTAATAGATAAACATCGGCAGCCTGTGGACAGGAGATACATTAACAGTTACTGTAAAAAAAAACCTGCGGAAATCGGCCTGAAAGCAGTACATTTAGCTGCATACTATACATACTGCATTAATTATACACACATTACACACCATGTTTTATTTGTAACTTCATTTTTCTTGCTTTTACTGGACTGGCTGCTTTCTCCATGTTTACGATAGGAACGCAAATCAAACATCTAAATGACACAGATCGGAATATTTCGGCTCCGTTCGACATCCATCTGTTTCAGCTTGCGTTATCTTCTTCCCGATTTAATTCCCTTCAACTGTCAAAATTCTTTTCCAGCAGGTGTCCGCCCTGTACTCCGAAGGTCCGATAGTTCGAAGGCCCATAAAGCCGAAGGTCCGATAAATCGACGGCCCGATAATCCGAAGGCCCGATAGTCCGAAGGCCCGATAGACCGAAAGTACTGCATACCAATATACAAAGGGATCCATAATCCGAAGTACCTAAAAAATCGAATTCTCTTTATTCCACTAACCCATAATGCACTGCGGCAAAAGGGTTTCCGGTTTATTTATAGATCACAGCTGATAGTGCGTTTTATCAACACGAATTAAACCAAGTAAACGTAAGTTATTTTTTTATTTTATCATTCATTTTTAATTAAGTAGTATTAATTGTGTTGTCTGCACTTCAAATATTTCAATTTCGCCCGTTAAATGGCGTAAAATAACATCAGTAAATTGACCTACTTCTTCACCTGGTTTACCTGTGACGCGGATCGGCGGTCACGGTGTTAGGAAAAATATGTGCCTATATTTTGCAATGTAATTTTATATTAGACTCAAAGGTTATGACATACCCAGATACTTTTTCTTACGATTTTATTCATTAGAAATAAATCAGATCACTGCCTGGGCCGGATTATAAGTAACAGTTTCTTGAATCTTGTATTAACATTATTATTATTACAACCTGTATTTTTCACCTCGCCCAAGCTAAGGCGATTCGTTCTCCCAAGATGTTTTATTACCCTGTACTCGACTGATATTAACATGAATTTTTGATTGCCATGAACTGAGCATATTACTCAAGGAGCTATAAAAATATTTAAATTAACCACCCCCCTTTCTAACAATTAAGTACAGGTCCAAGGATCAGGCAGTTGAAAAACCTTTAAAATTTTGCAGAACGTTTTTCTCTTGAAATGTGTTCAGATCAGCCTCCATATGAATGTTCTGAAGGAATTTTCCTCATACTTGGATCGTGAAGAAAGCTATTAGGGTAGCAAATTTGGTTAAATTTTATAGAGACAATTTCCCCACCATTTTTTTTCCCTTTATAATCGTTTATAAATCATAAGGTGAATATCTCGTTTCACCATCTTACCTTGAGAAATGAATATCATATGTTTGATTTGTACCACATATGTCTCAAAACAGAAACAAAAAGTTTTGCAAAAAAAATTGATATACCATCTCTGTCTGATTCTTACGTGGACCCCCCCCCCCCCTCCACTTTCTAGCCAAATGGTCATTCCCTACACGATGCAACCTTCCCCATTGAAAAATTGATACATGTATTATATAACAGGTAATATTTTCATGAAATTGCAATTAATTAATACAACTGTATAAATAAAATTAAATCATGCATGTACATATATATTTTAATATAGAAAGATAAATTATTATTTATACATTACGATTGAGTGCAGGTAGGTTGATTCATTATGTATAATTTCATAATCAATATACTGAGATGATATGAATTGTTTATAATTCACATTAACAGATCACAGAAGACATCCGAGTGTAATGCAATATATATATATATATATATGACATAAATTTAACATGTTGTATTTTTGTTATCTTTAGGTAGATGCTCAATCTAGATGAAAACCCAACACATCAACTATAAGGATGGCCTAAAAGGCAGATGGCACAGTTCTGTCCAGTTTGCTCTATACACTTTGACAATATATTTTCATTATTTATAGCCATTGCTATCAATTCATGTGATTTTATCCCTATCTCATTGTTTGTATCATTGTTTCATTGCATATTTACTTGATACCAATAAATATTGTTTAAACTAATTCATGTGATTTTCCATGTCACTATAATTCATTATTTGTGTAATACAAGTCATGAAGGTAGGCAAGTAGTATATAAAGATTTTGTTATGACCTTAACCTTGTGATAGGCATATAGTAGAGAGATCATATTGTGATAGGTATGTACATGTAGTATAATAAAGGTCTGATATGACCTTGACCTTATGAAAGGCATCATAGTATTTTGATCATATTCATACATATACTGATTATTATAGTGATTAATTAATGCCAAACACTACATTTCTGTCGGTCCAGACTCGATCCTCCCCCTAATTTGCTAAGATGCTTTTAGTAGTGTATGTATATATACCTTACTAAGACTGGAACCCCCCCCCCCCCCCCTCGATTGACTGGACCCTCCTGTTTTGTTTTTGTTGTTTTTTCTCCTTCACCCACCAATGACTCCTCTTCCTGATCATATTGGAGGGGGGGGGGGGTTACAGTTGAAATCTTCAATCTTACATTTAGGATAACTGGGACGATAGCCTGTTTATGACTTTTGACAAATTCATGGAGTTTTATTTGGTCTGTCTCTAAATAGTATAATCCGCCGATCAATCACCAATCAATCACTAATCAAAACTACTTTTACCAATCAGGTAAACATCAACAAAAGGGTATAGCGTATACGTGGTGTTAGTTTCAACTGTATATTACAATACATCAATATTCAATTAGACATATGAATAGGATTTGGAAACAAGTAAACATACTTACGTGGTGTTAATATACCGAAATAACGTTTTATGAAAAAAAAAAAAAAAAAAAAAAAAAAAAAACGTTTTATGAAATACATTTTACGTTTAAATGACACGAAAACACATATTAACTTTTTGAATGTATTTTACATGTGGGGTTAGACAACAATAGCTAGGCTTGTTCGCTAATCGAAACGTGACGTTACGAATAATTGGATGGCGAAAGATATCGCGGCCACAATATATCTGATATAATATATCTATGTGGCATCAATAAAAAAAAAATATCCGACTTTTGATTAGATTTATTATTATCTATTTATTATTATCTATATGTGTTTTTCTGGAAGTAAAATTGCTATAATGATTCTGCATATTAATTTAAATATTTAAAATTTGTGTAAAATGAAAACCAGCTTTTTACTTGTATTAAGCTGTACAAATCGTGGTAGTTTTTCTTCTTTTATGTCAGTCGATTGCGCAATTTTTTGTGAAGTAACATCCCATTTGACAAATCATTGTTTTGACAAGTACACGTGTACACGTCAATCAACCGTGCAGGGTACGTAGGTGTCGATCGTACATTCAATACCTGAAAGGTGTGAAACTCATTAGAGCGTGATATCGCCAAGCGGTAAACGAAGATAGGGGAGGGAAATAAAAATATCTTTAGAATTTTATAATTAAGTTTAAACTTTCAGTTTTTATAGAGTATATTGAATCTAAAAGACTAAGTGTATTTATCATCAATTAAATATGACAAATTGCAATCAACCTGCTATGTAGATCTACATGTACTACGATTCGCCTTGGACCTTCTTTTCAAACGAGTTTAATCGGGAATGAGCTTAATTATTTTATTTCAGGTATGATCTTTCTTTTTACTTTAGATACATAATTTTCCCCATCCGATAAAATAAACATGAACTAAGAAATTTATTAGTAGTACCACTTTTACCAACACGTTCATAATCGATTTGAACCCCCTCCCCCTTTATCACCCCATTTCTTTTCTCATATCATTGCACATCATAGTTTATGAATATTTCTAAATGATATAGGCTAATATAAATTGGTCCAAAATAAATTATGAAAAATTAATGACCGGCGCACTGTCCCTGACATAGGTAGCATCAGGTGCTTGGGTAGGTCAACTTATATTTCACTGCTATAAATAGACCGGAAACCCTGACGACCGCAATGCATTATGGACTCGCGGAATAACGAGAATATCCGATATTTCGAAGGTTTATTAGACCATAGGTTTAAAGGTCCGATAGTAAGAAGGCCTAATTGTTCTATGGTCTGATAGTCCGAAGGTTTGAAAGTCCGAATGCCCTGTAGATATGAACTTGATACAAGATACCTCCTGTACAATTGATATTGGCAGATTTAGAAATCTAAATGGAGGGGGATGGGGCTGAAAGAGATATTATCAAAGAAGTTGAATTGAATATATACACAATTATCAAATCAGATTTAAAAGGTAGCATCATAAAGAAATGATATGTTGTTTGAAACAGATCTCTGCAATCGTACGTAAGTTAAAAATAGCAACGCCAACGCTGCAAGATACGCCCGTCGGGGTACTAATTTTGTGAAATTCAATGCAATTATGTCAGTTTAATTCTTAAAATGACTTGACCTTTAAACACAATTCTCATTTAACATGATTAAGATACCAACAATATGAACAAAATAAAAACATGTCTTCAGGTGTACAAAGTTTGAATCGAAAATAGTATTTAAATAAACAGTCAAAATAAAAATTTCCAAATGAAAAAAAATACGTTGCCTTCAGCCACAAAATGACATTGACCTTTGACCCCTAGCTTTAAAAAAGCCATTAGGTTCTTTGACTTGCTAAAGTCAACCCACATGGAAAATTTGAAGGTCCTAGGGCTAAGAGCTATTCTAAGTTCAAGGTCCATAACTCTGCAAAAAATGTTAATCGCGAAACTAAAATCAGATCTGTTATTCATTATTATGAAGGTGTATACCAAGTTTCAATTCAATAGCTGCATAGGCTGCAAAAAAAGTCATAAACTAAGTACAAGTAAAAATGGAACAAACTTTATGCAATTTGGAGTGACTTAATCAAATTCAAAAATCATTAGCACCATATAGCCTGTCTCCGTTGAATTGAGTATGATCGATATTTAAGTGAATAGATTATAGGTATCATATGCCATTGAAGAAATTAAAATGAAATGATCTGCTGACAAGAGATGAACTAATTACATTGTAAGTGTTTAATGTGTAAAATGACCGAAAAATCACGCTGAATTATTTAAACTTTAGAGTAATTTTCAACATTGGAAAATTACAAAAAGAAAGAAATAATCCGGCTCTTAAAATGGCCAACAAAAATTTTCCGGCTGGCAAAAGTCTACCTGTCCCCCTCCCCCCTAAAAATCAAATGGTAAGTCCCTTACTAGTATGGCAAATTTAGGAATTTTATTGGATATTCGGACTATTGGGCTTTAATTCGGACTATCGGGCCTTCGGAGTTATGGGCCTTCGAACTATAGGACCTTCGGACTATCAGGCCTTCGGGCTATCGGACCTTCGAACTATCAGTCCCTCGAATTATCGGGCCTTCGAACTATTGAACCTTCGTCTTTTTAGACCTTCGGAATACTGAGTGGTCACCCACATGTTAGCGGTATCACTGCAAAGTCCAAAAGCTCATTTAATAAAATCTTAGTATAAAAACTCCCAAGTTTGACACGTTATATGTACACACAATGATAAAGAACTAAAGGCTAATTTTAAATGCGCCACAATTTTCAAAACCAACCTGGAAAGTCCCCCCCCCCCTCCAACACCAGAACCACCTCCACCAACCCAACAACCACCATCATCACCACTACAACGCCAATACCGTCATCATCAACCACCACCATTACCACAACCACAACCACCTCCACCATCACCATTATAACAACTACCATCCCAACCATCACCACCACCACCATAAAGAGGTGCACGACCATGCACCGACACCACCACCACCATTATCATCACCACCACCATAACCATCTCCGTCACCACCGACACCACCAGTACAAACAACACTGACACTACCGCCACCATCATCATCATCATCATCATCATCATCATCATCATCATCATCATCATCATCATCATCATCATCATCATCATCATCACAACCGCACCATCATCGCCACCATCTACCCACCATCATCATCACCACCATTCCCAAAAACACCACCTCCAACAACCACCATCCCTAATACCATCAACACCATTAGCCCCACCATTATCACCAGCTCCAACCACACCATCACAACCACCATACCATCACCATTTCCATCACCACCATCACAATCTCAACCATCAACATCACCATCACCAACGACAACACGTACCGCCATCAGCATCATCACTATCATCCCACCACAACCCAACCATCACCACCTTCACCACTTTCACCAATATGATCGCTACAATCACAATCACTACCACCCCACAATCACCACCACCACAACCACTACCATAATCACCACAACCATCACAACCCTCAACATCACCACCACCATCTACACCATCATCCCTAACATAATTACCACTATCAGACCCACCACCACCACCATCACCATTCCCCTCCCCCTCCCCCACACACACACTATCATCGCCACCACCCCTACACCATCATCACGACGATAATACCGACACTATCATAACCACTATCATCACACCACCACCACCATCACCCCACAATCATACACACCACCACCATCCCACCCACCACTACCACCACCATCATCACCCCACAATAATACACATCACCACCATCCCACCCACCACCACCACCATCATCACCTTTCCCGCCATCATCACCACTACTACCACCACCCCACAGTCATCATCCCAACCATCATCAACACCACCACAATCACCATTATAATGACCACCGACACCACAACCTCCGCCACATGCAACCATCACCACCATTAACATTCACATTCCCCAACAAAAAAAAAAAAAAATACATACACACCAAGAAACAAAATGATAAACACATCAAAACACCAGTTACATAAGAGTGAACATAAACAACGAGGCCAATTGGCAATTGGTGCCGATTTAGGACGGCTATGTAACCTAAGTTAGAAATTGTGAGGCGATCCTTATTACGTACACACAATCCTTCCATCTTTCTAGTTACCCAGAGTTCTCGAAGAAAGCACAATACAAGTTTGTTATGTATAGTATCCTGCTAAAGTAAGATCGCCAGGGAATTTTGCTCACCAAGAGTGCTTGCAACCCTGCCTGTCGTATGTGACTATATATGTCACAATAAAGGCTGTTATATTCCCAGTTTATAGGTCCTAATTACAAAGAAAGCTGTGAGTAAGTTCACCATGCAGGACGAAAGTTGTAATAGCTAGTCTATAGACAAACGTTAACCTGGGTTATATTTCTTTAACTTAAAGGAGTAAAGCTTAAGTTTGATATTTCACATGTACATGTAGATACCTTGTAACAATACCTTTTCATTTGTGACCATGACCTTTGACGTAATGACCATAACCTTGAACTTTGACCTATTTTTCAAAAGCCTAAACCTAGGTTGTATATCTTAAACTGTAAGGAGTAAAACTTTGATAATTCACGTGTAAATTCCGTGTGATGAGACCTTTCATTTCAAACCATGATCTTTGACCCAATTATTTTGACCTTGGACCTTGACCTACTTTTTCAAAAGTTTAAACCTGAGTTGTGTATCTTCAACTATAAGGAATAGGCCTTCGATATTTCACATGAAAATTCCATGTGACACACCTTTCTTGGGATAACCATGTACTTTGGTTCAGAACACCATGAACTTTGACATGACTTCAGAGGCCATGAACTTTGATTTAGTGACCTTGGACTTTGACCTACTTTTCAAAAACTTTGACCTGGGCAATATCTGTCAATATCTGTCAACTATAAGAAATAGGGCTTTGATATTAATCGAGTAGATTTATTTTTGTAAAACCATTCATTTGAAACCATGACCTTTAACCTAGTTTCCTCGACTTTGAACTATGACCTCCTTTCGAAAAAAAAAATAACATGGTCTATATCTCTTCAACCATATGGAAAAGGGCTTTGATATTTTATGCATGGATTCATCATTACCAAGACCTTTCATTGGAGACAAGAACGTTTAACTCGATGACCTTGAACTTTGACTTAATTTTCAATAACTTGTCTATATATCTCTAACTCGTTAGGGGTTATGACTCTTAAATTACATGTACATGCATAGAGTCCTCATGACAATACTTTTATGCCCCCGTAATCGGAGATTCGAGAGAGAGAAAGAGAAAGTGCCTCATTCGGCAATAGCCAAAAAATCGGCGATGCTCAAGTGAGCTATTTTAATAGCGCGCCGTCCGTCGTTTGTCCGTCGTCGTCGTCGTCGTCGCCGGGGTAAACTTTTAACATTTTCGACATCTCCTCTGCAACCACTGCACGGAATTTCACGAAATCTTACAGGAAGCAAGAACTCAAGGTCCTCTACCAAGTTTGTGTTTTTCGTGCCGATCGTTCAACAAATATGGCCGCCGAGGGCTCTGATTGGCTGACATATTTTCGACATCTCCCCTGCAACCGCTGCACAGAATTCCATGAAACCTTACAGGAAGCAAGTACTCAAGGTCCTCTATCAAGTTTGTGTTTTTCGTGCCGATCGATTTACAAATATGGCAACCAAGGGCTCTGATTGGCTGATTTTCGACATCTCCTCTGCAACTGCTGCCCAGAATTTCATGAAACCTTACATGCAGGAAGCAAGTAGTCAGGGTCCTCTACCAAGTTTGTGTTTTTTTGTTCCGACCGTTTAACAGATACGGCCGCCGAGGGCTCTGATTGGCTAGCTGACACATTTTCGACATCTCCTCTGCAACTGCTGCGCAGAATTACTCAAGGTCCTCTACAAAGTTTTTTTTTTTGGTTTTTTGGTGCCGATCGTTTAACAAATATGGCCACGGATGGCTCTGATTGGCTGACACATTTTCGACATCTCCTCTGCAACTGCTGTGCAGAATATCATGAAACCTTACAGGTAGCAAGTACTCAAGGTCCTCTACCATGTTTGTGTTTTTCGCGTGCCGATCATTCTTAAAACAAATATGGCCACCCAGGGCTCTGATTGGACGATACATTTTCGACATCTCCTCTGAAACTGCTACACAGAATTTAACGATACCTTACTGGAAGCATTAGTACTCTTGAAAGGTCCTTTACCAAATTGTTCACTATCATTCTATAGATATTGTTTGCAAGTCTGGTGAGCGATGTGGCCGCCTTGGGCCTCTTGTTTTTCAAGCAAGCTACTGTTTAGAAATAATAGCCCAAACACACTCCAGAAAGCACCTTAATTAAATTGTCATGAATGGGATTTTCCCAAGAAAAAGTTTGAAAAATATGAAGCAAATTGATGGCTTCTGAAGCGTATTTGAGTTGACATACATGAAAATATGCCCACTTACAGTTACTGGACGTGACAACCCTTCATCCTTTCCGATCGACCACTCGCACTAGTACTTTGCTTGCGATCTTTGTTTAAATTCGATTGTATATATAAATGTCAGCTCAAATATGCTTCAGAAGACATCAAATCGAATTTGCTTTATTATTTCAAACTTTTCTCGGGGATTGCCCCCCCCCCCCCCCCCCCCCCCACCACCAACGAGATGGGAAAACAATCTTCCATACTCTCTCCCACTAATTAAGCCATTTGGGTCTTGCAAATCATCTCCCATAAAAAAGTGTCGCCCCCCGGCAGTTGAGGTTCTGGCTCCATCCCTTCTGTAGACGTCCACATAAACACCTGTAGAAGTTTTACTGACAGAATAAAAGATGCCGATGGGGGCATTAACACTGGATCTTGAAACTTATATGATTTTTGATAAAAACCTAGCTGCTACGTCAAGCTATTAAATCTTTGGGTACCCTATGATTTAGCTCACCAGAGCCAAAGTCCGCTTTATTCTGTAAATTTTTACATTGGATATTTGTTAGTTCTCAAAAACCGCAAGTAAGAATTTGATGAAACTTGGTATGAATTCACAGGGACGTATATACGATGAAAATTTTAAAAATATTTTAGCACAAATTACCACCAAAAATGAAGTAAACATTGCCTAACTTAATTTTTTTAGCTCGCTTCGCTGCATGACCATATATTGAAACAAAAATCAGGCTTGCTTCGCTCGCCATGTACAGAAAAATATTTCGGCTCGATCGCTTCTCTCGCGGCCGACGCCCTCCCATAATAGTTCATACCAAGTAATGTTTAGATAGAAATTGGCTAATTCAGATGATACTTATGTATATAAGTATAAACTCTTACACCAAAACTGAGACCCCCCCCCAAAAAAAAATTATATTAAAAAAGGGGGGGGGGGTGAAGGGGTAGATTGGAGTGAGCCTCAGTCCCACATTTTGCCAGTTAGGTTTGTTTGAAGTTCAGAATAAATGTTCAGACCTTGAATTCCCTGAAACTAAATATATCGACCGGTTCTGCGTTGAAAATAAATCATATTATCCGGGAGAAATTGCTAGCACCAACCCCTCCCCTCAGAATCAAGTTTTCCCCTGCTATTTTTAATTAGAATTACTTACATGTTTATATTCTGTTCGAGGGAGGAAGATTGATATATCAAAAGAATGAATCTCTGTCAATTATCTTGATTATACTTTCCGAGGATATAATTTTAAAGCATATAAATGATATATCTATGTAGGAGAAAATGAAAACACCCATTTTCCAAAACCCTATAGGGGCAAAGGACATAACGGACAGACAGATAGACAGACGCCACAAACAGGGCGATCACATAAGCTCTAATGTAAATGCATATACAGATGTGGATATAGGATTTAGCCATTTTCATTTATTTATTTTTTCTCTTTGTAATAACAAAATGTTTGATTGGAATGATTTTAAATAGTGGAAGTTATCAGAGAGAGAGAGAGACGGAGAGAGAGAGAGAGAGAGAGAGAGAGAGAGAGAGCTAGGGGTATTTCCATGGTGTATTATTTACGTTCTTTTCCACAGCTTTTTAGGAGAAAATAACAATTTCTACAAGACATTTCAGAACATAAAAGGAAGATATTTTGGAATGTTTTAGAGAAAAAATATCTTTTATAACGCATAATGAAAAATAATGGTCGGCGAGGCGGTCACTTGGGGATTTTTTTTCCTGAATTAAATTATTCTATAGATAAGATCTTGGGAGGTGGTCAACCTCTTGATTTGCCAAAAAAAAAAAATCCTTATTTTTCCTTTTTCAGTACATTTTTTTCAAAGCTATCACCTTTCCCAAGGGCATGGGCGAATCCCAGATTTTTTTTTCAGGGGTGGTCCTAAGGTCCGAATTTTTTTTTTGAAGCGCAGAACCTCCCCCCCCCCCCCCCCCCACACACACACCAGAAAATAAAGTCCTTGATTGTGATTGTCAGTTTTGTTTCTTATTATTAATAAAACAGATGCCTAGCGAGCAATAGCAAGCAAAAAGCTTTTAATAAATCTTGATTTTTTGAATTTCCACATCATATAGTTGTCATAATCAGTTCCAATATGTAATAACAACAAATGGCGAGCGATTGCGGCTGAGCCAGCGATTTTTTTTTTCAGAATTGAACGAAATAAATCCTCTTTTTTCAGTTTCATTCAACGTGTAATGTATGCATGGGTTGTATAGGAAAGCGCAGCATCATTTGAAAAGAACGTACGTAATAAATTATGGCAAGGGGAATGGAGCCAGAGAAAATTTTTGAAATATCAAAATAAAAGATTTCCAATACAAATTCATACAATTATATTTTTCAAATATTATGACAACATCATATGAAATATGTATATTTATAAATATATGTTTCGAAAATTCCACGGGGGGGGGGTTCCGAACCCTCCCCCTCCCAACCTCCTCCCTGGATCCGCGCGCTTGAAGGGACTGGACTCCTCCCTCCCTCCCTGATACTGAAAAACCCACGTATCGGTCCATGCAATAATTATCATTAAAGAACGAAAATATTGAAAAAAGTTAATTGTTAAACAATTTGATTAATTTTTTTTTGGCAAAATTCTTGGAATTATTTCTTTGATTTTTTTTAATTTGAAAATACGATTTTCCTTTATTTAAATCGAGTTATTTGATAAAAACGTTAAATTCGCCTCTGACATTATGGACTGCACCCATGATTACACATATAATTGGTAATCATCCCCAATCAACACGTTCTTGTGAGATTGTTGTGATTTCTTTCGACCTCACCTGGCTGGGCTCAGAGTCACGTGACATTTTGCATTGTTCCCAGGTAGTGATTAGAATTCAGGTAACTCACCCGGCCTTCAACGTGACCATGCGACCAGCTGACCATGCAGGGAACAAAGACCAACAAGATGAAGAAAAAGACCAGGGATTAGGTAAGAAAAACTTAATTTATTTCAACGATTTACGGTTTATTCATCTTATAAATATCAGATGCCAACTTATGTGTTATAGCACGTCCGTCATTCTCATAAAAAAATAATGGGCTCGAAGTTCCATTCTTGAATATTGGCGCGTAAGTTCACGAGCACAGGTAAACAGGTGCTTCTTCTGTTGTAAGCACAGAAGCAACTTTAGCTAAAATACTTCATGTTTCAGGCTTCATCGGTCATTTCGACAGTCAGTGGCAGATTCAGCGGGGGAGGGGGGAGGGGGTGGCAATACCAAGTGAAAGGGGGGGGGGGGCACTTTTTGAATGAATTTAAATTAGAATTAAGGTGCGTCATTGGTCACGATTTTGGACTATTTCTGCGTATCTCCTGTTTTAGCACTTATTGAGCTTGATATTTCAATGTAATATGGCCAATGTATCATATCTTACTCTTTTTAAGACTTTTTAAAATTCATTTAAGACACATTAAAGTGGCCAAGTTTGAAAATTTGATCTAAAATGTAAGAAGTATGCGTAAGAAAATGCTTCGCGGTATTTCTGTAAAAATTTACGTGGAGGTACTTTTTTTAACTGTTCGGATTTCTTTTAGGTTAGTAATTACCCTTGAATTTTGTTTTACGTATGGAATATTATTGATTTATGCTTTTTTTATAAGGTATGGCTGATGAATACCGAAAAATTATAAATTGTTTAAATTCCACCCAAAATCAGGCAAATTTTCAGCTCTGACACTTTTTCAAGAAAACCATAAAATGACACTATTTGTAAGAGTCTGTTCTCTCTTATTTTAACATGGACATATACTTTTTCTTTAATATTTTGAAAAGTCTTCCCTAGGAGCACGTGTTACTGTGTGTTTGGAAACGGGTTTTTTTACCCTTCGATTCCAGGGGCCTGGGCCTTCAAGATTGGGAAAAGTAGCGACATTTTGTTGAAATTGGGAAAAAAATATACAAATAAATTGAGGAAACAAGCAAAAAGTTGTATCAATATTGCTACAAAAGTAGCCTACAAAAATGTAGGTATAAAAATTTAATTCAGATAATTGTCTAAGTGTTTATCTTTTAAAGATTCTTGATGAAATTATTTTACTTTGTGTATTGGAATTTTATTTTTTTCAAATTGGGAGTTTTAAGCTCAGAAATTGGGAAAAATGCCTGTTTTTCAGCATTGGGAATGGGGCCGAATTTCGGCCCTGGAGAACCCCTAAAAAATCCCTGGGAAAAATTGTTGAAATTCGTTATATATCTGAAATTTTTGCCTTAACTTGGATGATTTTCGTTATTTTTGTGTAAAATCTAGAAAATTTTAAAATATCGGTGAAGTTGGTACCTCAGGTAGCACTTTATCAAACTCTACTTTTATACAACTAGTTTCTAACCTGTTTTATTGTATGATAACAAAGGAAAGCAAAATAAAAATCAAATGAGTGCATTTCAACACTTTGTATTTTCTTGACAAATGTGCTATTTTTAGTAACAAATTTCCAGCAATTTTTACCGAGTTTTCAAATAAGCATACTTTTAATCTTGATTTTTGTGTTGCCTGCGAAGCATAGCGACACTTAGGGATCACTTTGTCCGTTGTCCGTCTGTCCGTCTGTCTGTCACACTTTGGGTGTCACAGCCCATAACTTTTGATTGGTAAGTGATAGGGCTTTGATATTTCACATGTGTATTCCTTGTGACAAGACCTTCTTACACATACCATAATTTTTGACCTAGTGACCTTGACCTAGAAATTTGACCTAATTTTCATAAAAATTAAGAATGGATATATCTTTTGATTGGTAAGTGTTAGGACTTTGATATTTCACATGTGCAATCCTTGTGGCAAGACCTTTCTACACATACCATAATTTTTGACCTTGTGACCTTGACCTAGATATTTGACCTACTTTTGAAAAAAAGATAAGATTCGCTATATCTTTTGATTGGTAAGTGATAGGGCTTTGATATTTCACATGTGTATTCCTTGTGACAAGACCTTCCTACACATAACATGGTTTTTGACCTATTGACCTTGACCTACATGTTTGACCTACTTTTCACAAAAAATTAAGAATGGATATATCTTATGATTGGTAAGTGATAGGGCTTTGATATTTCACATGTGTATTCCTTGTGACAAGACCTTCTTACACATACCATAATTTTTGACCTAGTGACCTTGACCTAGAAATTTGACCTACTTTTCATAAAAATTAAGAATGATTATATCTTTTGATTGGTAAGTATTAGGACTTTGATATTTCACATGTGCATTCCTTGTGGCAAGACCTTTCTACACATACCATAATTTTTGACCTTGTGACCTTGCCCTAGATATTTGGCCTACTTTTGAAAAAAAGATAAGATTCGCTATATCTTTTAATTGGTAAGTGATAGGGCTTTGATATTTCACATGTGTATTCCTTGTGACAAGACCTTCCTACACATACCATGGTTTTTGACCTATTGACCTTGACCTACATATTTGACCTACTTTTCACAAAAAATTAAGAATGGATATATCTTATGATTGGTAAGTGATAGGGCTTTGGTATTTCACATGTGTATTCCTTGTGACAAGACCTTTTTACACATACCATAATTTTCGACCTAGTGACCTTGACCTAGAAATTTGACCTACTTTTAAAAAAAAATTAAGAATGATTATATCTTTTGATTGGTAAGTATTAGGACTTTGATATTTCAAATTAAGAATGGATATATCTTATGATTGGTAAGTGATAGGGCTTTGGTATTTCACAAGAGTATTCCTTGTGACAAGACCTTTCTACACAGACCATAATATTTGACCCTTTGAACTTGACCTAGATATTTGATCTACTTTTCAAGAAAAGTAATATTGGCTATATCTTTTGATTGGTAGGTGATAGGGCTTTGATATTTCACATGTATTTTCCTTTTAACAATGCCATTCTACACATACCATATTTTTTACCTTTTGACCTTGACCTAGATATTTGACCTACTTTTCTAAGGTTGTATATATCTTTTAATTGGTACAGTAGGTGATAGGTCTTTAATATTTCTTATGATGAGACCTTTTTGTTACCAATTTTTACGTATTGACCTTGACCTAGATGATTGACACTCTTTTCTGAAAATTTGAGAATGACACTATCTTTTAATTTGTGATTAAGAGGTCTGATATTTCAAATGAATTTCATTTGACAAGACTTTTCTACTTATACCAATAATTTTGATCCACTTTCTAGAATAATAATCAAACCGCTTCGCAGGCGACACAAGCATTCCTTGGATTACTATTTTCATCACAGACCTATTAATTTTCCTTCATAAAATGATGAATTGACATGAATAGTATATTTTCATATGATTATCATAAAATCGTTGAAATTCCTTCATTCAGAAATGACATGCCTTAAGGTATTCGATGGGTAATCATCATCATGATCATGTAATGAAGGAAATTATGCCAAACACATTGAAATTAGATGTATTTATCATGCAATATACTTCGTGTTACATGATATTTTAAAAACTTTTGCACTAGCCTGTAGATATTGAAAAAAGAAATATTTTGAAAAGGGTCGTGTTTAGGAGTTATCTCCCCTTGATGAATGATAAAGGAAATATTGATAGCAGAAAAACTAATTGGTGAACTTTTGATTTTTCAGCAAAATTTGATGAAATATATTTTTTAGAAATTTTTGACCAATCAATATTCGATGCCCTGTCATTCTGTTGAAAAATCTAAGGAAAATAAACTTTTTTCCCATAGAGTTCAATGTGAACTGTAAGGGTCAATAACTCATACAGCAACCAATTTTTTCAATATCCATATTGATCAAAAATTTGAATTTAATATTAACTTTATAACTATGCTGTGCTTTTAGGTCTCAGGAATGCAAAATGGGTGGCCCAATTACTTCTCATTACCAGTATCAGATACCTTAAATAGCCTTAAAGACACTCGCATACTATTTGAAAAATAATTGAATGTGTAAAAAGGGGAAAAATGAGAATTTTTGGCAAATTCTAGAGGGTCCTACCCTCTCCCTCACCCCCTTGAATCTGTCAAAATATGCTGATTTTTCCCATAAAATTTTTAGCTCAACTGAGCCAAAGGCTTTTAAAGTGAGCTATTGTCATAGTGTCTCGTCCTTCCGTCTGTCCGTCTGCAACTCTTGCATCACCAATTTTGTTTTGCTGTTGCATTAAGGTTAGCTGTGAAAGAACTGTAACTTCTTCAAACTTGGTATAGAAATATAGAAATAAAGCAAATTAAGTGAAAAGATCAGTCTGCATTAGTATTTATTTTTGAAATTGAGGATTGACCTTGAACTTTTAAAAAAAGTTAATAGTAACTTATGAAAGAACTAATTATTATAAAGCCAAAAAAAAAAGAAGTGCTAAAAATAAATTCATTAAATGAAATGTAATGTGCAATTTAATTAATTACATTTGCAATGTAATTGTAATTTAATTAATTACATTGCAAAAAATTGCAAAGTAATGCGTAATTTAATTAATTACATTGCTAAAAAATACAATGTAATGTGTAATTTAATTAATTACATTGAAATGTAATTGACCCCATCCCTGTATAGAAATAAAGCATAGTGAGAGGATCTGAACACAAACAGGTACCTGGTTTTGCATTTGACCTTGACCTTTAGAGTTGACCTTGACATTGAAAAATTTAATTTTGTGTAGGTTAATTGTGAAAGAAGTATAAGGGGTACAATATTCAAACTTTTAATTGGTATAGAGATAAAGTAAAGTGAGAGGATCTGGCAGAAGGTGTTGTCTTTGACTTTGACCTTTGGGTTTGATCTTGACCTTTGGGTTTGACCTTGACCTAGAAAATTGTATTTTTTGCACTAAGGCTAGTTGTGAAAGAATAATACGGGTACAATCTACAGACTTGGTACAGAGATGAAGCAGATGGAGAGGATCTGATTTATGTTTTGTCTTTGACCTTGACCTAGCTTGAGGTTTCACCATGACCAATTTTCAAAATGAAAAAAATAAGTAAGACTTTATCGTACTATATTAGATAATAATAAAATTTTACATGGACATGATAGAGGTAGATCATGATGAGGTATTTAGGGCTGAGTATTGTGGGTCAAATTAGTATTGCGATATATTGCGATATTTGGAAAAATATCATGATATATTGCAATATTTTATAACATCAAGATTCCTTATGATTTTCATTTTCTGAAGTTCTGAAACTACTTGTTTGAATAAGTCGTGTTTAAAAAGTGGCAATTCAGAAAATTGTAGATTTTATCACCGCTGTATATATTTTAAAAAAGAGGTGGATTGCGCACGATGTAATTCACGAAGTTATAACTTGGAGGTCATAACAACATGGAGGTAAGAATTATATCCACCTTATGAATCGGCAATTAGAATTACCCTATCGTATTTTGAGAAGGAACTCGCGTTCTTTCATAATTTTCAAAAGAATATTTCAAAATATGAAGATAAAAAAATATATCGCCAAAAACAGGTTTTTGAAAACAAATACCGTGGTACGTATTGCGAAGCCTTGTATCGCGATATACCGTTTCCGCGATAAAACTGCTCAGCCCTACAGGTATTGCCCTTGACCTTGACAGTCTTATCATGAACTGGACATTCTATGAAGAATCACTTTAAAACTGGGCATGGAGATAGAACATGAGTAGTGAAACTTATTTCTGGTAACGAGGATTGACCTTGACCTTGAAGATATGATTTTAGATTAAACTAAATTGTGTCAATACTATAATAAATTACTTTGAAACTAATTTGAATGAAGACTCAAAGATAAATGTACAATTTGATCTAAATGGATCCTGAGCCTGGACCCAATGAAAAATTGCTTATGGGTCCCATGCCAAAACAATGGGTCTTCCAGCTAATGGTTAATATTGTGGGTCAAATTTGTATAATGCGATATTTAGACACATATACTATAAACATGGAAATTTTTGCGTGGGGGTAATTTTCGGCGAATCAAGGGACTTTGCAAAAATTCCTACCCCGCGAACGTGACCCCGCTGCATAATCCTACATTTGAACAATGGGAAAGACATTTTTATCGCAAACATTTCCCTGTCGTGTAATGTCTTTATTTTATAATCTCAAAATTTCCCCCCAGCGAAAATAACCACGTACTTTACAGTGTTGCAATATATTGCAATTATATTTTATAACATCGAGATTCCTTTTGATTTTCTCTTTCCTATCTCAATTTATTAAAAAACCTGCAAATTATGTCTGGATAATGATGATGGACCTGTGTTGACAAATTTGTCAGTCCCTCTTTTTGCAAAGTCCATCTAGCATATATGAATATCTTGTTAAAAGGAATTTAGAAATTTCCAAGCTTTAATTTGACACACATGGGAATATTTACAGAACAAAACTTAATTAACCTTACACCATATAAGAGCCATATATATTCCTTATTACGTCATGACGGAAAAATAAAACGTCATTGTATTTTAATTAGCAACGTGAAAAATGCGTAAACAATTTATCTCATTGTTAATGTGATAAGAGCTAATTATTCAAAATTGCTATTTAGGATCAAGCTAATATGACTAAGCCTAAATGTATATCAATGACAATGTCCCCGGTATCAAGGGGATACCCCTTGACCAAGGGGGCATTATAGCAAATGGTTTGTCTGTCCATCTTAATCTATCTGTCATTCACTCTCGCTTTCAATAAAAGGGAGGGTATAGAATTTTAAGTATAGATGATATAGGACTTTCATATTTTACATATATTAAGAAGATGCATCTTTTGGTATAAAATTTTTTATTTTTTGATCTTGTCCTTGACTTTTTTCAATTTTTTAGGGAAATTACTAAAAAATTTATATAATATCTATTTCTTCCTCAAATGCCTTCAAAGTTTCTATTGTTCCAGGGATTAATCTACCTCTGCATCCTGCATCTCTGACGCATAAAAATCGCTAAGGACCCATTGATTTTCAATGGCATGTAAAACATACAATATACATGTATTTATGAAAAATTCTTCCATTGTAAACTTAACATGACATCATGAATGAAATCTTTTGAAATCTCAAAGGACCTGTAACGTTAAGAGCCGTAATCTGCCCAAATTTTACTTGCGATACCAGCTCTACTAGTATTATTTAAAATGTGTCCTGTACATGAAATTATTTCATTTCAAGTATCTTTAATCAAATATAGTAGTTTTATTGACATAATTATGAAAAACAACCTATATTTTTTCGTAGAAGTGAGGGCGGGGGTGTCTTTTTAATGATATAAATAATGCGAGTGACATGTCGAAAATTTTCTAACAATCATTCGCTTTTGTTGATCAAAATGTTAAAATGAACTACAATGAGAAGATTCAATAAGAAATATCGTGCTAAAACATGATTTTCTCCAAATATTATATTCCGGATTTATCAGACCGTAAACACGTGGCCAGAGATATATAATCGAACACTCACTCTCACTTATATTGTACAATTTAACAACGCCGCCGTTATAAAAATAGTTTGAATAAGCTTTTTTCACTATATTAAATCATATTTCTTTTACATTTACCATAATTACATTTTCTAAATACGTAGTGAATGTTACCGAGGAAGTTTTTAGCATTTTTCTAAGATTTTCTGTTACTTCAGTAGTCAACGCTTATTGTTAACTTTTATTGCGAGGGGTCGTTGAATTATCAATGCCCAAAATTAAAATAAAGGATTTTGTTAGAGAAAAAGTAAACAACAACGAATATTTTTGTTGAAAATTGATTAATTAGAAACTATTTTTAAAGAAGTTAATTATTTGCCGAAATCGAATCAAATGCCAATTACTAATTCTCTGTTAATTTCAAATCTTTCCTTCCCCCCTACCCGCCCAATCGCATTTTCGTAAATTGACTATTGTTCCCCCCTTTGGAACGCAACTCCGCTTTTACAGAAAATTTGTATTATGAAAATACATCTTCGGTAGAAGTGGTGTTGTGTTCCAAAGGGGGGAACGATATTTTATGGAAACTTTTCCGATTTTCATTGATTTCTATACAAAATAAGCACATTTATACTCAAATATCTCTCTATTAGAGCAATTTTATGAAAAAATTTCTTCAGATTTTGAAGGGGTTTTATCTTTTAAAGTATTTCACCAACTTGACTAAAGAAATGAAGTACTTTAAAATTTCATTATTTTTGGGCAGATTTTACGCCTTATCGTTACAGGTCCTTCACACCATAAGCGTACCGTCTGTGTATACCGTATAGAATTGGTTTATTTGGATAACGTTTTACTGTACACATGTACGAAGCATATTCGCTAGCTAAACAATCAATATACTTATTTGGCAAAATTGGATTGAAAATTAAGACGTTAAATCTTGTGGTACATATACGATCTCAAGGACATAAATTGCGGTGATCCAGTCAGCTCACTTGTATTAGCGAACTTAAAATGCCGTGAAAAAAGAAGGCTTGTAGAAATTGGGACCATTAATTTCTGCTGGGACCCTTTGTTTTGGCTGGGGACCCATTGGCCAAGTTTCAGTGGGTCCAGACTGGACCCAGGATTTAAAGATCAAATTGTAGATTAATTAATTAATTGTTTAAGTGATACATATGTAATGTTATAGATATTACAGGTTTTTGTGTTGCCTGTGAAGCATAGCGACACTTGGGGATCACTTTGTCTGTTGTCCGTCTGTCCGTCTATCTGTCACACTTGGGTGTCACACCCATAACTTTTGATTGGTAAGTGATAAGGCTTTGATATTTCAAGTGTATTCCTTGTGACAAGACCTTTCTGCACATACCATAATTTTTGACCTTGTGACCTTGACCTAGATTTTTGACCTACTTTCCAAAAAATCTAAATTGGCAGCATCTTTTGATTTGTAAGTGATACAGCTTTGATATTTCACATGTGTATTTCTTGTAACAAAACCTTTCTACACATGTCATAATTTCTGACCTCGTGACCTTGACCTAGATATTTGACCTACTTTTCAAAAAATTTAAGACTCACTATATCTTTTGACTGATAAGTGATACAGCTTTGATATTTCAAGTGTATTCCTTGTGACAAGACCTTTCTGCACATACCATGATTTTTGACCTCGTGACCTTGACCCAGATATTTGACCTACTTTTTAAAAAAGATTAAGATTTGCTATATCTTTTGATTGGTAAGTGATAGGGCTTTGATACTTAATATGTGTATTCCTTGTGACAAGGCCTTTCTTCACATACCATAATTTTTGACCTCGTGACCATGACCTAGATATTTGACCTACTTTTCACAAAATCTTAGATTGGCTATATCTTTTGATTGGTCAGTGATAGGCTTTGATATTTCACATGTGTATTCCACGTGACGAGACCTTTCTACACATGCCATAATTTTTGACTTCGTGACCTTGACTTAGATATTTGACGTACTTTTCAAAAATCTAAGATTGGCTTTATCTTTTGATTTGTAAGTGATAGGGTTATGATATTTCACATGTGTATTCTTTATGAAAAGAACTAAGTATTCTACACATATCATAATTTTTTACCTGTTGAGATTTTCGTCTGGATCTTCTTTAACTCATGACCTGGACCTAGATATTTGACCTACATTTTAAAAAATCTCAGATTTGCTATATCTTTTGATTGGTATGCGATAGGGCTTTGTTATTTTTTCACTTGTGTAGTCTTTATGAAAAGACCTTTCTAAACATTCCATAATTATTGACCTAATGACCTTGCCCTTCATATTTGACCTACTTTCAATAAAAAAAATTAAGAATTCACTTCTCAGGCGACTCATGCATTCCTTGGATTGCTATTTTTAGATATATTCACACATTTTTAGCTCACCTTGACGAAGTTGATTAGCTCATATGCTATACCCCCGCGCGTCCGCGTCCAGCTAAGAAGTTTGGGTTAGCTCAGTATTTGGCAAAGTACTGATGCTACAGTAACCAAACTTGCACAAGTGATTCATCTTTGGATGCTGAGGTGAACCCATGCATCGGATGCTGCATCTGACCTACATTTTCCACATGAGTGACTTGGTTAGGAAGTTTGGGGTAGCGCAGAGTGGCATGGTTAAGAAGTTTGGGGTAGCTCAGTATCTGACAAAGTACTAATGCTACAGTAACCAAACTTGCACAAGTGATTCATTTTTGGATGCCGAGATAGACCCATGCATCGGATGCAGCATCTGACCTACTTTTTTCCACTAGAGTGATTTTGCTTTTGAAAGCCCATATTGAGCAAAGTATAGGTGCTACATGTGCCAAACTTGCATATTGGATGTATCTTTGATCAAACTTTCATAAAATGACTTTGACCTACTTTTTCTGCTTGAGTGATTTTGCCTTTAAAAGCCAATATTGAGCAAAGTATAGGTGCTACGTATGCCAAACTTGCATATTGGATGTATCGTTGATCAAACTTTCATAAAATGACCTTGACCTACTTTTTCCAATTGAGTGATTTTGCCTTTAAAAGCCAATATTGAGCAAAGTATAGGTGCTACATGTACCAAACTTGCATATTGGATGTATCTTTGATCAGACTTTCATAAAATTACCTTGACCTACTTTTTCCGCTTGCATGATTTTGCCTTTAAAAGCAAATATTGAGCAAAGTATAGGTGCTACATGTGCCAAACTTGCATATTGGATGTATCTTTGATCAAACTTTCATAAAATGACTTTTTCCACTTGAATGATTTTGCCTTTAAAAGCCAATATACATGTCCTAAGAAATATGATTGAATTGAATTTGGCTGCCACAAGGTGAGCTGTTTAAGATATCTCAGCTGAAGGAAAGGAGGGGTTGGGGTTTGAAAACTAATAAATTTAAATTTTGGCTATATCTCTTGAGCAATAAGTGTTAGGACTTTAGGAATATTTAGTATGTAAATTACTTGTGACAAGACCATTCATCATTGGTCATGACCTTTGACAATGTGACCTTGACCTTAATATTTGGCCTACTTTGCTTAAACTTTAAACTAGACAGTATAATCTCTTGAACTATAAGTGATAGGGGTTATATATTTCACATGTACATTATACTTATGGCAAGACCATTCATCTTATACCACAACCTTTGACAATGTGACCTTGACCTTGAAATTTGACCTACTTTTCTCAAGCTTTAAACTTGGGTCATCATTTTTGAATGGTTAGTGATTGGGCCTTTATATATGCATTTCTTTAGGAATAGCCTTGTCATAAGTATATCAAAAGTTTGACTTATGATTTTGACCCTCTGTTAGGATAACAGGTTTTATATTTTCAAAGTTGCCACCAGGGCCATTTATGATTCACAATCATGATGCTTGTTTCCTTTATCTTTGACACGTGCAGTATGTTGACCATACATTAACATAAAAAATATTGTCAACCGGTTTTTGGCCGGTTTGCAAAGCAATTCCGGCCTATAAATTGACGATGTCCGTCCGTCTGTCCGTCTGTCGTCAACATTTTGGTTAAAGTTTCTGGTTGAGGCAAAATCTAAGGAACTATATGCAGTAGAAACTTTATATTATACATGAAGCTTGCCCATCACAAGACCTTTCAATTTATGCCGTAACATTTGACCTAGTAACCTTGACCTTGGACTTTGACCTAGTTAAAAGATTTTGGTTAAAGTTTCTGGTTGAGGCAAAATCTAAGTAGCTATATGCAGTAGAAACTTTATATTATACATGAAGCTTGCCCATCACAAGACCTTTCAATTTATGCCTTAACATTTGACCTTGACCTTGGACTCTGACCTACTCAAAGATTTTGGTTAAAGTTCCTGGTTTAAGCAAAATCTATGGAACTGTATGCAGTAGAAACTTTATTTTATACATGTAAATTGCCTCTGACAAAACCTTTAAATTTATGCTGTATTATCTGACCTATTGACCTTGACCCAGTCAGTGACAAAAACTTACTTTGCAATCCGGCAATACCGTCTTTAGCGGTGTTTTATTGAAAACAAATACTTTACTGTGGTACATATTGCGAGGCCTCGTATCGCATTATACAGGTACCGTGATAAAACTGCTCAGCCCTTATCCCAGCAAAAATTATTGAGTCCCATTAGTACTGTGAGCTGTCTGTTTTTCCGCAGCATCTTAGTCATCTCACTTGTATTCCCGAAGTTAAAAAACGTCCATCTCCCAAACCTCAGACATAAAGTCAATTGATAGGTTATTTTGTTGCTTTAATAATAATGAAATAATACACAAGCCAGGCTTCATACATTCTTTGTAAACATTATCAAAACAAACCAGTTATACAAATGTATAAGGTAGAAGAAGATGGTACTTTAAAAGTTTGAAAGCGAAGCAATGGGCAACAGTTAGGGATCCCTTTGTCCATATCGGTTTGTCTGTCTGTCTCTTATACCCAATAACTAATAAGATTTTGATATTTCACACATGTATTCCTTGTGACAATTAGTCAGCTTTATACAGATACCAAAATGTTTGGTTTCATGACCTTGACCTAAATGTTTGACCTACTGTTCGGAAAATGTAAGATTGCCCTTACCAAAATGAAATGTTTGCAGCAAACAATATAGTTTGCCAGAAAAGTGAAAAAGTTGTTTGCAGCAAATTGCCGCTACTGGCAATCTTCTGGCGAACAAAATTTTGTTTGCAAGAAAGTCAACTTGCCAGAACTCTGTTAGTTTGCCAGAAAGTCGCCAGAACTGTGAAAGTTTGCAAGAAAGTTGCCAGAAACCAAACTCTTGTATGTTTCTCCTCATAGTGTTTGCCAGAAGTTTACCAGAAAATTTACTTTGGATTTTTATGTGCTATTACCACTTGCACTGTTCGCCAGAAGTTTGCCACAACTTGAATTGCTTAGTAGGCTGACTAAGCTGATGCATCCTGGGAAAATAGATTTAAATTTGGCTCCAAATTGGAGAGAAAGAGATAGGGATGATAGGCTTAAATGTGTTGGAATCAAGGTTTATTGTCCAAAAGTAAGTTATCTTTTTCCATTATCATTATTGAATATAATAAGTATGAATTCTATATCCATTTTGAGATATTAAATTAAAAAGAACAACATTTATTATACTGATTTTTTTCTGACCAACATGCATGTATAGGGCTCATTTGAATGATTCACTTCAATTATCATATTCATTATGGCAGTTTAATCTTCTGCTCGGTTAGTTAGAAATAAAATTGTTAATTTTCAGCTCACCTCGACGAAGTTGAGTGAGCTTATGCTATAACCCCACGCGTCCGCGTCCGCGTCCGCGTCCGGTTAAGAAGTTTGGGGTAGCTCAGTATCTGACAAAGTACTAATGCTACAGTAACCAAACTTGCACAAGTGATTCATCTTTGGATGCTGAGGTGAACCCATGCATCGGATGCAGCATCTGACCTACATTTTCCGCTTGAGTGACTTGGTTAAGAAGTTTGGGGTAGCTCAGTATCTGACAAAGTACTAATGCTACAGTAACCAAACTGGCACAAGTGATTCATCTTTGGATGCTGAGGTGAACCCATGCATCGTATGCAGCATCTGACCTACATTTTCCGCTTGAGTGACTTGGTTAAGAAGTTTGGGGTAGCTCAGTATCTGACAAAGCACTAATGCTACAGTAACCAAACTGGCACAAGTGATTCATCTTTGGATGCTGAGATGAACCCATGCATCAGATGCAGCATCTGACCTACATTTTCCGCTTGAGTGACTTGGTTAAGAAGTTTGGGGTAGCTCAGTATCTGACAAAGTACTAATGCTACAGTAACCAAACTGGCACAAGTGATTCATCTTTGGATGCTGAGGTGAACCCATGCATCGTATGCAGCATCTGACCTACATTTTCCACTTGAGTGACTTGGTTAAGAAGTTTGGGGTAGCTCAGTATCTGACAAAGTACTGATGCTACAGTTACCAAACTTGCACAAGTGATTCATCTTTGGATGCTGAGGTGAACCCATGCATCGGATGCAGCATCTGACCTACATTTTCCGCTTGAATGACTTGGTTAAGAAGTTTGGGGTAGCTCAGTATCTGACAAAGTACTGATGCTACAGTAACCAAACTTGCACAAGTGATTCATCTTTGGATGCCGAGATGGACCTATGCATCGGATGCAGCATCTGACCTACTTTTTCCACTTGAGTAATTTCGCTTTTAAAAGCCAATATTGAGCAAAGTATAAGTGCTACATGTACCAAACTTGCATATTGGATGTATCTTTGATCAAACTTTCATAAAATGACCTTGACCTACTTTTTCCGCTTGAGTGATTTTGCCTTTAAAAGCCAATATTGAGCAAAGTATAAGTGCTAGATATTCCAAACTTGCATATTAGATGTATCTTTGATCAAACTTTCATAAAATGGCCTCGACCTACTTTTTCCGCTTGAGTAATTTTGCCTTTAAAAGCCAATATTGAGCAAAGTATAAGTGATACATGTACCAAACTTGCATATTGGATGTATCTTTGATCAATCTTTCATAAAATGACCTTGACCTACTTTTACCGCTTGAGTGATTTTGCTCTATAAAGCCAATATTGAGCAAAGTATAACTGCTACATGTACCAAACTTGCATATTGGATGTATCTTTGATCAAACTTTCATAAAATGACCTCGAATTACTTTTTCCGCTTGAGTGATTTTGCCTTTAAAAGCCAATATTGAGCAAAGTATAAGTGATACATGTACCAAACTTGCATATTGGATGTATCTTTGATCAATCTTTCATAAAATGACCTTGACCTACTTTTTCCGCTGGAGTGATTTTGCTCTATAAAGCCAATATTGAGCAAAGTATAACTGCTACATGTATCAAACTTGCATATTGGATGTATCTTTGATCAAACTTTCATAAAATGACCTTGACCTACTTTTTCTGCTTGAGTGGTTTTGCCTTTAAAAGCCAATATACATGTACTAAGAAATATGTTTGAATTGAATTTTACTGTCACGAGGTGATCTTCGTAATCTGTGATTACCTATGTTTGATTATATAATGTCAAACATGCATGCATTATATGCATTAATTAATATATAATTTTCTTCTTTTTTAGTCCCCTACCGGCAACGCCGAAGGGGACTCTTAGTTTCCTCTCGGTCTGTCTGTCAGTCTGTCCGTCTGTCTGTCTGTCCGTCTGTCCGAATATCAGTTTTCCAGACTTTTTTCTGCAAGGGATGGAAATATTGAGATGAAATTTGATACACAGCTTGATCTTGGATAGTTACAGAGCAAGTCCGACTTTCGTCACGCTTGACCTATTTTTCGAGGAGTGATGCCCCTTGGTGACTTTGAAAATTCAGTTTTTGTCAGTTTTCAGGACTTTTTTCTGCAACGGATGGAGATATTCAGATGAAATTTGATACACAGCTTGGTCTTGGATAGTTACAGAACAAGTTTGACTTCTGTCACCCTTAACCTATTTTTCGAGGAGTTATGCCCCTTGATGACTTGGAAAATTCAATTTTTGTCCGTTTTCCGGACTTTTTCCTGCAACAAAGAGAGATATTCAGGTGAAATTTGATACTTAGCTTAGTCTTGGATAGTTACAGAGCAAGTTAAACTTTAGTCACGCTTGACCTTTTTTCGAATTGATAAAGCAGATAAAACCTCAGAACTGACCTGCATAGACAGTAAGTTTAATTAAAACTCATGTTTAATTGAAGAGCAATTCATAGGCAGAACTGCAGGACATAAATATATGCCGCCGGTAGGGGACTTATATCGCTCAGTGATCATAACATTTTTCTTTTTTTGTAGCATAAATGAAAAAAAATAAAAAATTACACATAATTTTTTACTTAATAGTCTTTAATGTACTTTAATAAAAAGCATGCAACTTTAAATTTAATGTGTTTTCAAATTTTATACTGTACTATACACATATTTAACTCTACAGTGTGTTAAGACTAAGAGTGTGTTACTAAGAGTGTATGTACATGATGATTAGTTTGCGGCAAGTTTGCTGCAAACTTGCCGCAAGTTTGCCACAAAACAAATGCATCAATCCAAATAAGGTTCTACAGTTTGCCGCAAAGTTGCCGCAATTTGTTTGCCAGAAAACTAATTTGCATACGAATTCTGAGCTTGCGGCAAGCTTGCAGCAAATAGTTGCCGCAAGCTTGCTGCAAACTTGCGGCAAGTTTGCAGCAATTGTTTGCCAGAGGCCTGATATTTTGGTAAGGGTGACCATTATTCTTGATTGGTAAAAGATACTGGACTTTGATATTTCACAGGCGTATTCCCTGTGTCAAGCCCTCTCTTCATATAATACTAAAATTTTTGACCTCGTGGCCTTAACCAAAATGTTTGACCTACATGTAACTTTCAGAAAATAAAAGACTGCATGACTATTATTTTGAATGGTAAGGCTTTGAAAGTTTGATCTTTCACACATACATGACCTAGTTTTTGACCTTTTTACCATGACCTAGATGTTTGACATAGTTTTCAGAAAATTTAAGATTGAACATATAATTCTATAGTTATGAATGACCTTAATTTGTTGTTCGGTTGTTCTTTATATAATATCTGACGAATTACAGAAATGCCTTGATATCCACATTAAAAATGTTGTATCGTGATACGAATCGTATCGTGAGTAAATATTACAATACATATCATATCGTGAGCTTAGTGCATTGTGACAGCCCTACAATGTAGGTACAGATGCCGGTTATGGGACAATGATACCGTCTAGGTGAGCGATGTCATCTCTGATGACCTTATGTTTATCATCAGGCAAGTTTGTTGCCGAAGGGATATTATAGTAAAGCAAGTGTATGTATGCTTGTTAGCTCGCCGGGACGAATGTCCGGAGAGCTATTGTCATACCCCTGGTGTCGGCGTTGGCGTCTGCGCCTGCGTGCGCGTGCACAAAAACTTTAACCTTGCTTATAACTTTTAAACCAATACAGATTGGGCTTTCATATTTCACATGTGCATTCCTTGTGACAAGACCTTTCCATGGATACCAAAATTTTTGACCTTGTGACCTTGACCTTGGAGATTGACCTACTTTTGAAAAACTTTAACCTTGGCCATATTTTTTGAATAGTAAGTGATAGGGCTTTGATATTTCACATGTGTATTCCTTGTGACAAGACGTTTCCATGGATACCAAAATTTTTGACCTTGTGACCTTGACCTTGGAGATTGACCTACTTTTGAAAAACTTTAACCTTGGCCATATTTTTTGAATGGTAAGTGATAGGGCTTTGATATTTCACATGTGTATTCCTTGTGACAAGACGTTTCCATGGATACCAAAATTTTTGACCTTGTGACCTTGACCTTGGAGATGATTGACCTACTTTTGAAAAACTTTAACCTTGGCCATATTTTTTTATTGGTAAGTGATAGGGCTTTGATATTTCACATGTGTATTCCTTGTGACAAGACGTTTCCATTATTACCAAAATTTTTGACCTTGTGACCTTGACCTTGGAGATGATTGACCTACTTTTGAAAAACTTTAACCTTGGCCATATTTTTTGATTGGTAAGTGATAGGGCTTTGATATTTCACATGTGCATTCCTTGTGATAAGACCTTTTTTATTGTTGTTGTTGCAATTTACATATGGTTGCCACCGGCGAGCTATGTTGTCATTCTGACAAGTCTGGTGGGTAACATTGTTAGTGTGTGAGGGAGGGTGTGTGTGGGTCAACAAAAACTTGCTGACACTCTAGAGGTAACAGTTTAATTCCAGTATTCATCAAACTTGGCATGTAATAAGATGAAGGTGCTCCAACTCATTACCTTCTAAAGGAATTTGTCTACAACATGTATGGTGAGAAGAAGACACCTATTGTATGATTTTCAAGCTCAGAGGTCAAAGGTCAAGGCTCAAATTGGCGATAATAGAAAAACCTTGTGGCCACTTGAAGTCATAGTTTACCATGTTTACTTCCAATCTTCATCAACCTTTGCATGTAAGTTGCCCATGGTTTTGATTTTCAAGGTCAAAGGTCAAGATGGGCAATAATAGAGTATCATGTGGACACTCAAGGTCAAAGTTTACTTCCAATCTTCATCAACTTTGTATGTTGTCCATGATGATAGGACTACACCTATTGATTTTCAAGATCAAAGGTGAAGGTCACAAAGGGTGATAACAAGAAAACCTTGTTGACACCCTATCAGTGAGTTTTAACTTCCAATCTTCATAAAGTTTTGTATGTGAGTTGTCCATGGTGAGAGGACAAGACCTATTGATTTTCAAGGTCAAAGGTCAAGGTAACCATTGGTAATCAAAGTAGAACCTTGTTGACTTTCTAGAGGTCATAGTTTACTTCTAGTCCTCATCACACTTTGCATGAAGTTGTCCATGGTGAGAAGATGACAGCTATTGTTTTTCAACGTGTGACCTTGACTTCAACGTCCAAAGTCAAGGTCACAATTTATGATAATGGAAAAGCATTGCAGGCAATCTAGAGGCTGCAGTTTTCTTTTCAATTTGCATCAACCTTTGCTTGTAAGTAATAAAATGTGAGAGGAAGACACCTATTGATTCACAAGGTCAAAGGTCAGTATCACAATAGGAGTTATTAGAAAAAAAAACTTGTTTACATTTAGCTGATTTGTTTTTTAAAAAAAAAATTGGAAATTTTGTTGCCATGTGAGGGGACGATATGCTATGTGTGACACATGTGTTTTTATATTACCTTAGTAATATATGAAAAATACATAGAGAATAAGTGTCTTAATTTGTGTTTTGTTACGGGTATGCAATTTATCACATGAAATGGGCCTACGTGCATTTCATGCGATAAATGCACTTACTGTGTGTTGCATACCGGTAAGAAAACACAAATTATGACATTTATTCTATATATGCACCACAGTTGTCTGTTTCATTCTTGTTTTCTGAAATCGCATTTTCTAGGTAAGAAGGTGACATTAATTTCATGTCACCGTAGGTAAGGTTTCCAGATTAGAACAGCTGTTGCGGCATGTTTCTTTAGATCTTATGCATTGTGACGTCACGAGTGTTAATACACGAATTGCAGCACATTCCTTTCAGTAGTAAAATATCATGGAATTACATTGGTTGTGCATATATATGTATTTGGTAAGCACTATCATTTCATTTCTTATAAATTATAAGCTTTCAAATCTAATCAATGAAAAGTGGTAATAACTTGTAATCAATTTTTCAGGATGAATGGAGGAAGACAAAAGCCAGAAGCTGGAAGACCACAAAATGGTGGAAGGAATGAATGGATAGATGAACAAAATGGTGGAAGGAATGAACAAATGGAAGGACAAAAATGGTGGAAGGAATGAAAAGATGGAAGGACAAAAATGGTGGAAGGAACAAACAGATGGAAGGATAAAAATGGTGGAAGGAATGAATAGATGACAGGATAAAAATGGTGGATGGAAGGAACAGATGGAAGGATAAAAATGGTGGAAGGAATAAACAAATGGAAGGACCAAAATGGTGGAAGAAATGAATAGATGGAGGGATAAAAATGGTGGAAGGAATGAACAGATGGAAGGATAAAAATGGTGGAAGGAACAAACAGATGGAAGGATAAAAACGGTGGAAGGAACAGATGACAGGATAAAAATGGTGGAAGGAATAAACAGATGGAAGGACAAAAATGGTGGAAGGAATAAACAGATGACAGGATAAAAATGGTGTAAGGAATGAACAGATGGAAGGATAAAATGGTGGAAGGAATGAACAGATGGAAGGACAAAAATGGTGGAAGGAATAAACAGATGACAGGATAAAAATGGTGTAAGGAATGAACAGATGGAAGGATAAAATGGTGGAAGGAATGAATGGATGGAAGGACAAAAATGGTGTAAGGAATGAACAGATGACAGGATAAAAATGGTGAAAGGAATGAACAGATGGAAGGATAAAAACGGTGGAAGGAATGAACAGATGGAAGGATAAAAATGGTGTAAGGAATGAACAGATGACAGGATAAAAACGGTGGAAGGAATGAACAGATGGAAGGATAAAAATGGTGGAAGGAATGAACAGATGGAAGGATAAAAATGGTGGAAGGAATGAACAGATGGAAGGATAAAAACGGTGGAAGGAATGAACAGATGGAAGGATAAAAATGGTGGAAGGAATGAACAGATGGAAGGATAAAAATGGTGGAAGGAATGAACAGATGGAAGGATAAAAATGGTGGAAGGAATGAACAGATGACAGGATAAAAATGGTGGAAGGAATGAACAGATGGAAGGATAAAAATGGTAGAAGGAATGAACAGATGACAGGATAAAAATGGTGGAAGGAATGAACAGATGGAAGGATAAAAATGATGAAAGGAATGAACAGATGGAAGGACAAAAATGGTAGAAGGAATGAACAGATGGAGGATAAAAATGGTGGAAGGAATGAACAGATGGAAGGATAAAAATGATGAAAGGAATGAACAGATGGAAGGACAAAAATGGTAGAAGGAATGAACAGATGACAGGATAAAAATGGTGGAAGGAATGAACAGATGGAAGGACAAAAGTGGTGAAAGGAATGAACAGATGGAAGGATAAAAATAGTGGAAGGAATGAACAGATGGAAGGACAAAAATGGTAGAAGGAATGAACAGATGACAGGATAAAAATGGTGGAAGGAATGAACAGATGGAAGGACAAAAATGGTGAAAGGAATGAACAGATGGAAGGATAAAAATGGTGGAAGGAATGAACAGATGGAAGAATCAAAATGGTGGAAGGAATGAACAGATGGAAGGATAAAAATGGTGGAAGGAATGAACAGATGGAAGAATCAAAATGGTGGAAGGAATGAACAGATGGAAGGATAAAAAATGGTGGAAGGAATGAACAGATTGAAGGATAAAAATGGTGGAAGAATGAACATCCTGAAAGATTTAAAGAGAAGAAAAAAATGGTGGAAGACATGAAGAGATTAACAAAAATGGTGGAGGAAGAAATAAAAAGGAAGAAGAACAAAAATCATGTTGCATGGTGAAGGAGCAAGACGTGTCAGGGAGCAAAGACTGTCAGGGAGCAAAGACATCTAGGGCAAGCCAAGCCATAATCCAGACCAAGTGCCAGACCCAAATCCAGTAGCCATGGAGACTTTATCTTCAGAGTCTTTGTGTGATTTGGTGTGACAGAGACCTGGGAATGGTACCAGAGATGGAATCAGAACGACTTTCATACCTGACCTTGATCAACAAGAAGCATCTTCCTCTCACCATGGAATGTGGGATATCAAGTTTGGGTATTCCAGCATTTGCGGCTCAAATCGTGTCTTGCACGGAACATTCTCCGAGTTACCCCTTGGTCTTGTAAGTAGGTTGATCTGTGGTGAGTAGTGGAATGGAAAAAGGAAGCAAATGTTACAATCACTCAGCAACAGAACTTTGAAGGAAGAATCCAGGTTGGGCAGACAATGAGGCAACTTAGACAAGTTGAGTCTACATAGCCTTGGTTCAATGATTCAGAAATGACTGTACTTGCCTACATTATTTGGCCCGTTTTTTATTTATTTATGTTTTTTTAATTTTTATTCATTTGTTTTTACAGGTGGGTTATTTTAGGTGAGTTTTATTTCCCCGTTGTTCAATTTTGGGTTCGGATTTTTAGGTTGTGGTGTGCTTGAGGTAGACTAATGTAGACAAGTACAGCCATTGGAATTCTTGCTTCAAGTGGTAGATCCACCTTGTTGATGTTGTCTCACTGTCTGTCCAACCTAGATTCCTCCTTTGAAGTTCTGCTGCTGGGTGATTATAACACTTGACAAACTTTTCAGTTTCACTATACGCATCACAGACCAATTGAAATCAATAACAAGGGGTAACTGTGAGAGAATGTTCCATGCAAGATGCGGTTTGAGCTGTGAATACCAGAATGGCTGAACTCGACATTCTGTCATTGCATGGTGAGAGGAAAATGTCTCCTGTTGATCAAGGTCAAGTGTGAAGGTCGTTCTAATTCCTTCTGCTGCCCATTCACTTGTCTTGCTATCCTTACCACAAGGATTTTGAAGATTTTGGGAAGAAGAGGTCCACCAACAAGAAGATTCCATCCATTCTACCAGTGTACCAACTTATGAGAAGAAGATTTTGAAGATTTCCATGACGTAAGCCATTCCAGCAGACAAGTGTAGTCAAAAAAGGAAGAATATGAAGATTTTTTGAAGATTTTCTCCATTCTTCAAATGTACCAACTTATAAAAAGAAGATTTATGAAGATGCCTGCCATGAGATCCTCCATTCCACTAGTGTACCAGCTTGTGAAAAGAAGATTTTGAAGATTTCATGAAGATTTCCTCCATTCTTCAAGTGTATCAACTCAAAAAAGAACATAATGAAGATTCCTTGAAGAAGCCTTCCATCAGAACCTCCATTCATCCACAAGAGAGATCCAGCCTATATTGTTGGTCTAAGCACAGCAAACATCAGAGGTGAAGAGGTAGGACTTTCAGCATTTAATTTATCAGAGATGCAACTTAATTTTATTTGACTGTGCATGTTTTAACTTTTACATACAATCTGTAGTTATGTTGCCTGCTGTAGTGTCATTTACGTACATGGATACTTTGTCCCCTGTCTGTCTGTCTGTCTCGTTGTCTTACTGTGCATGTTTTACATACAATCTGTAGTTATGTTACCTGTGGTAGTGACATATACGTCCATGGATACCTTGTCCCCTGTCTGTCTGTCTGTCTGTCTGTCAGTCTGCCTGTCTGGTTGTCTTACTGTAATATGAAAAGCTATAACTTGATTGATATACAGTATACTCTCATCAGACTGGCAGGTATGGAGGTCATGCAGGAAGGGGCTTATGCAATACCCAATAAGGCTCATGGCCACATTCAAGGTCAAGGTCATATTTATTGTAGTATCCTCCCTGTAAAACACTATCAGGCCGTAGTGATTAAATATTTTGTTTTACGTCTGCGGGCGGGTACCTTTTAGAAAAATTCCTCACAAAAAAATGCGTAAAACAAATATTGAATTACCATGGCCTTACCTGCAAAGCAAATATGACATATAGGATCACATATATACTCCATGTGATATTGTCTATCTTTTTGTCCGTTTGTCTGGTGGTGAAATTTTCACATAAGGGCTATAATTTAATTGATTTGATGTTGAGACTAAACATCCAGTGAGGCTCAAGGTCAAACCTATGACAGGCAACATTCCTGAACAGGTCTATTTTTGTAATAAGCATTAATGGTCATTGTTTATGTAAGTAAGAGAAAAAATATTTTATCATCATATTTAAAATTTTAATAGTATTTTAAATTTGTTTATAGTAATTTTGAATTGCATTATCATTATAATATTTTATTTTTCAGTTCTGATGTTGCAAAGCATGGGGATGGTCCTTGCTGCCCAGAATCTACCAAGAAAGATGGTCAAGTACAACAACGGGAGTTTAAAGTAAGTCAATCTTGAGCATGCTGATCACTAATGCATGCATGGGTTTTATGCACCGTGTTTTTGCATGTACTAACTGCCACCTGTGGACCTTGTCCGGCCAGTATCCAGCCCAGTGATGTTCTGTCTGCAGACGGAGGATGAGAGGATTCATCACCATGGAGAAAGGTCAAGCACCCAACAGGAATTGAACCTAGGAGCCTTGTTCACTGTGAAGACCATAGAGAAAATTCAAGCACTCAAGAGGATTTGAACCTAGGACCCTCATTCACAAGTCCAGCACTCACAGTGTACCTAAAATGCTACAACATGAGTAAATGGAGAATACCTGCATGGCTATCAAGGATATAAGAACATGAACACAGCACACCATGTAAAGGTACAGTCTACTTTATTAGATAATACATACAACTTGTTAATAACTAGAGGATCTCAAATGCTGAGTTTCTATTTCAAACAGTATAATTTGAAACAAGATATGTGCATTAAAATATATTAATTCTAAATTTGGATCTAAATTTCTAAAACTATTAGGGATTATCTCCCTTACTGCATAGCTATATGTCCTTTAATGGGGTTTCGGCATAATGTCTTAGGTCATGTTTAGATTTAAGCTCCTTGCGCATACCCACCAACAATGTTTTGGCCATATTTTTCACTTTAATACGCTTCTAAATATATACCCTGCACAAAATTTGTAGCCTAGAGCTCTCATTTTTGGCAAAGGAAATGATCAGTCTGTATTGTAGATGGCGCCAGGAAAATTCACTTTGACTGAATTCAACCTGTTTGACATTAAGCACCACTGACAAGGATTTAATATCCGAAACACGTGTCTAGCACAATAAAATTGGGACTAATAATTAGAACATTATATTTCAATAATGACAATATGACTTAAACATCCCTGAGCTTTGGTGTTGGATCAAGACTAAAGTCGCACAAAGAGTTTCCATAAGTCTGTTTGAAATGGAATCATTACTATTTGAGATTCTTTTTTTTACGTCGCCTGCAACGCAAAAGCGACATATAGGAATGGCTTTGTCCGGCATCTGTCCTTCTGTTTGTCTGTCTGGTATTCATACTTTCAAATTTTTGGCTTTAACTTTCTTAAAGTATACATGTTATACGTCGGTTCAGACATCTTTCAAACTCGCAGGGATCGTCTGATCCACTGGTAAAGCATATATGATGGGACTCACCACCCAATATACTGTAACATGGTTATTTTCGTGGGGGAAAATTTCCCGATTATTGCACAAGACGTTTGCTTGGGGGAAATATTCACAATAAAAATGTCTTTCGCATTGTAGGAATGCAGCAGGGATATATTTTCGCGTGGGGGAAATTTTCACGACATCGCTTGATTTGCGAAAAATGCAATAATTACCCCCTATGCGAAAATTTCCACGTTAACAGCATGTCAAGGTCACTTTCAAGGTCAATGTCATGTACCTAGGGTCAAACATGTGATGGACGACATACCTGTTCTTGAACATGCAGAACTAGTTTTATCACACGATATATCCCACAATGCACAAAAACAATGTCAGAATTGTAAAAAGAATTTTTACGTCTAATTTATGTTAACTGTTTTGACAATGCAGTAAATTTTGAGTTTTTTGTCCAATGACCACGTTCGAAAGTGATAGTAATTGTGCTAATTAGCAAAATAATTGTGAAGTAGGATAAGTTTATAAGCTATAATTTAAGGGTATGATGTGATATATCAATGCTTATTACAAATATATTTTAAATAGAGTTTGTAAATTCCAATATGAGATTTTCTCCTTATATGTGCTCTATAACTCGCTCAATATAAAATCTCCATCAATTATTTCCTATCAGATACACCTACTCTGCCATTGATTTTCTGAAAACCTGCAGATTTCTTGCTGTCTGCAATAATCAGTCTCAGAATATATTAAGAATAACACTTGGCTTATTGTCCAGTAATAACCCAAGTGACTTTAACCAATCAAATTATCACCCGCTGCTTTGCAGCTCCGGGATTATAAATTTGATTGGGTCACGCCACTCAGGGAATCACTCATGTCCGACAATAAACCCTTGGCTAGGTAGTTCTTATTTTGTAAATAAAACTCTTTTAAAGCACGGAACACGTAGCTACTAAGAAAAAATTATGTCATTATATGTTCCATACCAAATTTCGCTTCGGACAATTTCGTTGTTGAAGGGATATAGCAACACCACTGTGTGTCAGTGTGTGCATCCACAAAAGCTTTTGGACACTCTAGAGGTCACAGTTTACTTCCAATCTCCATCAATCTTTGCACTTAAGAAAAGACCTATTGATTTTCAAGGTCAGAAGTCAAAGATCAAGGTCACAATTAGCGATAATAGCAAAAAACTTGTGCACACTATTTATAGGTCAAATTTTATTCCATTCTTCATCAATCTTTGTATGCAAGTTATCCATGATAAGAAATATGACACCTTTTGATTTTCAAGGTCAAAAGTCAAGGTCACAATTGGCAATAACAGCAAAAACCTTGTGGGCACTCTAGAGGTCAAAGTTTACTTCCAATCTAATTATAAGTCAAACTTTGCATGCAAGTTGTCAATGGTGAGAATACGACACCTTTTGATTTTAAGGTCAGAAGTCAAGGTCACAATGGGCAATAATAGAATAACATTGTGGATACTCTAGAGGTCACAGTTTACTTCCAATCTTTGTCAAACTTTTCATGTAAGTTTCCTTGTTTAGAAGACGACACCTATTTATTTTGAAGATCAGAGGTCAACATTCTAATGAGTGATAATTGAGCGGATTGGATAAAATTTTGTTGCTATACTAGCATAGGGAATGCTTCTCTTCGCGTTGCTTGTGTTTTTATTTTATCTTCCCCTAGATTTCTGGCTGATCACCAAGTGTCGTGACTTGGTACCTGTCGGCAGACATGATTTATATTATGACATCACGATTATTAGTCATTGCCCATATAACGCTTATATAAAAGTCAGGTCAATATTTTACCTATACCTGTATAGATAATGTCATTTGATAATGCATACTGTAAATCGTCCTAACACATATGTAGTAAGGTACTTAAATACGATTATACGAAAATAAAACGTGCGAATAAGTCATTTCACTTGTGTTCACAAACTTAAAATGGTGCGAATAAAAAAAGGCTTACAGTCATCGGTGGCCGTGCATAAATACCTACGACAACCAGCTTGCTTCAGATGGAATGGCAGAAAATCATTTTTTTTCTTATAAGATGTTGTTCAAGAAATTTTTATTTTGTGATATATCATTAAATTCTTCACTTGCCATGTTTTCTATGTTCAGAACTATTGTTATACATTTGACTGGGCGACGTCATGCTGTGATCGATGCATGCCGTAAAATCCATTCATGCAAAAATTTTAATTGTCAGTTAAAAAGAACTTGTCTTAGAAAAATAAAGTGTTATTTTTGAAATTATGACAGTAACTAAATAATAGATAAATGACTATAATAATTTTTATACGCCCGTCATTTGACGGGTCGTATTATGGTATGGCGAAGTCCGTCTGTCCGTCCGTCCATCCGTCTGTCCGTCTGCCTATGGAACGCATTAACTTGATTATGCATCAACAGATTTTCACGAAATTCATACATTATGATTGGACTGTGGAGAGGAAGCCGCCTTTCGATTTTCAGGTTCATCCGATTTGTCGTTACAGAGTTATGGGACTTAGATTTTTAAAATACAGTGAAAATATACTAAAATAGTTAAAAATTATTTAAATTTGAATATGCGTCAACAGATTTTCATGATATTCATACATCATATTTGGACGGTGGAGAGGAAGCCGCCTTTCGATTTTCAGGTTCATTCGATTTGTCGTTACAGAGTTATGGGACTTAGATATTTTAAAATACAGTGAAAATATACTAAAATAGTTAGAAATTATTTAAAAATCTATTTTTGATGGAAATGTTTTGAAATTTTGTAGACTTCAAGTAGAAAGGATGTCAAAGAAATGTTTTGAAATTTTGTAGACTTCAAGTAGAAAGGATGTTCTTTGACATATGTTACGGATTTTTAATTTTTTTGTCGCAAAACCGAGATATTTGTAATGGGAAGGGGGGTGGGTGATATGCACATACATGTAAAGCTAAGGGCAAAATATAGGCGCATGGAACGCAATAACTTGAATATGCGTCGACAGATTTTCATGATATTCATACATTATGTTTGGATTGTGGAGAGGAAGCCGCCTTTCGATTTTCAGGTTCATTTGATTTGTCGTTACAGAGTTATGGGACTTAGATATTTTAAAATACAGTGAAAATATACTAAAATAGTTAAAAATTATTTAAAAATCTATTTTTGATCGAAATGTTTTGAAATTTTGTATACTTAAGGTAGAAAGGATGCTCTTTGACATATGTAACGGGTTTTTAATTTTTTGGTCGCATAACTGAGATATTTGTAATGGGAGGGGGGGTGTTATATGCACAAACATGTTAAGCTAAGGGCAAAATATAGGCGCATGGAACGCAATAACTTTAATATGCGTCAACGGATTTACATGATATTTCTACATTGTGATCAGACTTTGAAGAAGAAGCCGCCTTTCAATTTTCAGGTTCATCCGATTTGTCGTTACGGAGTTATGGGACTTAGATATTTTAGATACAATGTAAAAATATACTAAAATAGTTAAAAATTCTTTTAAAATCTATTTCTGGTCAAAATGTTTTGAAATTTTGTATACTTCAAGTAGAAAGGATGTTATTTCACATATATAACGGATTCTTAAATTTTTTGTCACATTATCCAGAAATTAAGTGTAATGGGGGGGGGGGGTTATATGCACATACATGTTAAGCTTAGGGCAAAATATAGGTGCATGGAATGCAATAACTTGAATATGCGTCAACAGATTTTCATGATATTTGTACATTGTGATCAGACTTTAAAGAGGAAGCTGCCTTTCGATTTTCAGGTTCATCCGATTTGTCCTTATGGAGTAATGGGACTTAGATATTTTGGTGTTGTGAAAAAAATCCCAACGGGCGTATCTTGCTGCGTGAGCGTAGCCTTTATTCTGTCTTTTGATATATAATTGACAAAAACCAAAGCACAAACAAAATATTCCTCTTTGCAGATTGTATAGTTTGTCTATACGTCACATTATTCATTTATTAAATAGTCCCCTACCTGCAGCGCCGAAGAGGACTCTTACTAAATGAAACAATACTTTGATTGGTCATTTAACTATGATGTCATATTGTTCGGTCTGCCAACAGGTGCACTCACAGATTATGACTTAAAATGAATCTGTAAACTATTATGTAGGATGTAATGTGATGTTCAAGGTCAAATATTTATATTTAAGGTCAAGTTGTATGTTCAAGTTCCAATTTGGTGACACTTTGAACAGTTCCTTGAGGAATTATTGGACATTTTTCAAGTAAATGTACTTCGGACTTCGCACTCCGGACTTAGCACTTTAGGGGTCATATAAAAGAAATGATCTGGCGCTATTAGAAACGTTAAATCAGAACACACATGGACAAAATGACTATGGACAACTTTCAATATGTATTCATACAAATGAAAGCAAATAAATTCTTCACGCAGAGTACTCTAAGCTCATTGGAACAGAATTTATACTTTGCGTTTGTGACAAAGTCCCTTTGAAATGCGATGTCCGACGTCCGCGAGCATGAAAAATGTCCATTATGAAGCTTTCATCTAGTATTTGTGATTTTCATGTATGATCAATGCATGTACTGTACCAAATACCATTAATGTCTTTGAAATTTATTTTGCTTGAAGTATCAGTAATTTCTTTTACATCAAATGTATTGCTACAATTTGCCACAAAAATAAGAAGCTGTGAATATTATAAAGTCATTTAACTTATGTTCACAAACTTAAAATGGCACCAAAAAAAAAAAAGGCTTCCAGTCATCGGGGGCCGTGCATAAATACCTACGACAACTAGCTTGTATCAGATGGAATGGCAGAAAATCTTCTTTTTTTTCTTATCAGATTTTGTTCCAGAAATTTTTATTTTGTGATATACAATTGTATAATTTAATTCTTCACTTACCATGTTTTCTCTATGTTCAGTACTATTGTTGTACATTTGACGGGCCGACGTCGTACTGTGATGCTGGCCGTAAAATCCATTCATGCAAAAATTTGAATTGTCAGTTAAAAAGAACTTTTTTTAGAAAAATAAAGTTTTATTTTTTGAAATTATGACAGTAATTAAATTATAAATAAATGACTGTAATAATTTTTCTGTCAGTTGATGTATAATTGACAAAAACCGAAGCACAAACAAAATATTCCTCTTTGCGGATTATATAGTTGGTATATTACGTCACATTATTCATTTATTTATTCCCCTACCTGCAACGCTGAAGGGGACTCTTATTAAATGAAACAATTGATTGGTCATTTAACTATGATGTCATATTGTTCGGTCTGCCAATAGAAGCATGCACTCACAGATTATGACTTATAATGAATCTGTGAACTATTATGTAAGATGTAACTTGATGTTCAAGGTCAAATATTTATGTTCAAGTTCAATTTGTATGTTCAAGGTCAAATTTGGTGACACTTTGAACAGTTCCTTAAGGAACTGTTGGACATTTTTCAAGTTAACGTACTTCAGACTTCGAACTCTGGACTTCGCACTTTAATGGTTATATAAAAGAAATGATCAGGCGCGATTAGAAACGTTAAATCAGAACACACATGGACAAAATGACTATGGACAACTTTCAATATGTATTCATTCAAATGAAAGCAAATAAACTCTTCACGCAGAGTACTCTAAGCTCATTGGAACAGAATTTATACTTTGCGTTTGTGACAAAGTCCCTTTGAAATGCGATGTCCGAAGTCCGCGAGCATGAAAAATGTCCATTATGAAGCTTTCATCTAGTATTTGTGATTGTCATGTATGATCAATGCATGTACTGTACCAAATACCAAATGTCTTTGAAATTTATTTTGCTTGAAGTATCAGTAATTTCTTTCACATCAAATGTATTGCTACAATTTGCCACACTCTTTTTCAGGCTTATGGGGGTAGAGACAAGGACAGATGTATTCGTCATGAAGAGAATTTGATCTCGAAGACAAATCACAAGGTTAGTACAGTATCTAAACAAAAATTGCCAGAACTGTCTGCCTTTATGATTTTGGCATATTTGTATGCCCCCGTAATCGGAGATTCGGGGGCGTATAATTTTTGGTCTGTCTGTCCGTTTGTCCGCAAAAAAACTTTAACCTTGACCATAATGGTAAGTGATAGAGCTTATTCATATTTCACATGTGTATTCCTTGTGACCTTGACCTTGCAGTTTGACCTACTTTTGAAAAACTTTAACCTTGGCCATAACTTTTTAGCTCACCTCGACGAAGTTGAGTGAGCTTATACTATACCCCCCCCACCACGTCCGTGTCTGCGTCCTTGTCCTGTTAAGAAGTTTGGGGTAGCTCAGTATTTGGCAAAGTGCTGATGCTACAGTAACCAAACTTGCACAATTGATTCATCTTTGGATGCTGAGGTGACCCCATGCATCGAATGCTGCATTAGACCTATATTTTCTGCTTGAGTGACTTGGTTAAGAAGTTTGGGGTAGCTCAGTATCTGACAAAGTGCTGATGCTACAGTTACCAACCTTGCACAAGTGATTCATCTTGGGATGCCGAGATGGACCTATGCATCAAATGCAGCATCTGACCTACTTTTTCCGCTTGAGTGACTCTGTTAGGAAGTTTGGGGTAGCTCATAGTGACTTGGTTAAGAAGTTTGGGGTAGCTCATAGTGACTTGGTTAAGAAGTTTGGGGTAGCTCAGTATCTGACAAATTGCTAATGCTACAGTAACCATTTTTGCACAAGTGATTCATCTTGGGATGCCGAGAGGAACCCATGCATTATAAGGATACAGCATCTGACCTACTTTTTCCACTTGAGTTATTTTCCTCTTGAGTTATTTTCCTTTAAAAGCCAATATTGAGCAAAGTATAAGTGCTACATGTACCAAACTTCCATATTGGATGTATCTTTGATCAAACTTTCATAAAATGACCTTTTTTCTGCTTGAGTGATTTTGCCTATAAAAGCCAATATTGAACAAAGTATAAGTGCTACATGTACCAAACTTGCATATTGGATGTATCTTTGATCAACCTTTCATAAAATGACCTTGACCTACTTTTTCAAATGTTGCTACTTTTCCCAATCTTGAATGCCCAGGCCCCTGGAATAGAAGAATTAGAAAAACCTTGCGGGTGATCAGGTCTGCTCCACTAAAATAATGAGGTCTTACAATGTGGTTACTGGTACAGAGGACTCCACTTAATCTGATACCTGATAATCTGATACTCCTCTTAATCTGATATGATTTCAAAACACATAGTCATTTCTTATTATAATCAATGTAAATTTACTCCTCTTAATCTGATAGAAATTATCAAAAATCTTAAGAACTCCTCTTAATCTGATTAAGGATTTTCCTTCAACTATGATATTTTTCCTATGATATTTATGTCATTTTCAATGGATTATCATATCGAATTCCTTGAAATTGTTATTTTACCCTTTTAAACTATTCAAAATGGCTTGAAAGTATTTATATCATTAAATTAATGCATATAATAAAGTCTGAGATACATTCTAGTACAATTAAGAGGACTATTTTATTGTTTTTCCATGGAATTTCAAACTCCTGATAATCTGATACTCCTGATAATCTGATAATGATCTTCCGACAAATTCACTATCAGATTAACAGGAGTCCTCTGTACATATATTTGTAGCAAACAGGGAAAGGACTAACAATTTACCTCTAGGGAATGTATTAAGGTAATGCCTGCATTTAAGGTATTCATTGTACAAATAAATATATAATGTGACGTGAATGAAAAAACCCAACGAGAATCAGCTGTGATCTTGACACGATAGTGATATAAGATTGTCACAATAGTACTACATACACACACATGACAGTGAATAGAATAATTATCTCATAGTTGATGTAAAAGTGTGCGGATCAATATTTTGAAAACTTTGACAATACCTCCAAAGAGAAAACAACATAGAAAGAGGTCATGCAAATTAAGTGAACAAAGGGTATCAATCCTCCTGGATATCCCTTAGCAAAATGAAATCAATTTAGTTTTCATTTAGAATTCATTTTTATTCTAACCATTTAATTTTCATATCATTTTCACTTGGTTTATGCAAATTAGTAATGAAGAATATAGCCAATACTAATTTGAATAGAGAAAACCATTCAAAAACCATTTGATTTTCATTCAACATTTACTTTTCATTTACTTTTCATTTGAATTCCATTGCCACAGCACGAAAAATTTAAATGAGCTAGACCATTTTTATGACATCATAAATAAATGAAAAGAAAATGGTCTAAAAATGCTCATTTGCATAAATCATTTTATGATGTCATCAGAGAAACTTCCGTGAAATTGTTTTAAAAAGTGCCTATATTTACACTAGGCCATCAAATATTAAACTTTGATTAGAATGATCCTAATTAAGTTACCATAATTTCAAATAAATTATTAGATGTAAACGTATCTAATCACATGTTATCAATTACAATAGAAATTGAAAACAAAAAAGAAGCAACAATTTTTCAACAAGCAGTCAATCAACATACTAAATAAATTGATAGTATATGTTTAAATTTAATTTGTACTGGGTATTTTTAAGATTTTAAACTGTCATTTACTTTATCCATTCAGGGTTCATTAGGTACTCAAGATTGAAAAATATTTTATTTGAATATTTTAATTGAAACTTTATTTGATAATGAAGGAATAATGATTCAAAGTTTATATCTGAGTAATAAAGTTTAGAAAAAATAAAAATTCCAATAATTTACAAAAATCATTCAATATTTATTTCATAAAGATGCAGCTGATGCTGTACGTACTATTATACCTGTACTAAAAGTGTATGCTGTATAAATCTTTATTATATGTACCATGTCGTATCAAAACTAAAGGAAATTCAGACTGCATACATATTGATCAGACTTATAACTGTAATGTTCAAGAATGAATTGTTGATGGTCTAAATCAAGTATTCAAAGTATTCATATATGCCTTACCTTGTAATAATTTGCAATCATAAGTACACATGCCAAAGTATAATCTCAAATTGAATGCACTGCACATGTTCCAGAAACCAGTTTTGAATGTAAAAGTTGGAGCCAGAAGTTCTTTGTTTAAGCTTTTGAGAGGGAGCATCTTATTGGTACATTTACAATGCAACATTTAAATCCATTATTCAAAAGCAGATAAACAAGTAAAATCTCTAACAGAAACCATTTCTTTTGCATTTTTAGATAAATGAAAAAGAAATGTGGCCTTTCTTTCTTCATAGTTTTATGACCATTCATTTTTGAAACCATTTCACAGAAAAGAAATGAAAATAAAATGAAAATCTGTGAATGTATGAGAATTTTTCATTTTCATTTGATTAGTAAATGAAAAGAAAATGGTCTATTCAACACCATTTTTTCTAGAAATGGAAAAGAAATGGATCTGAAAATGGTCAGAGTGAATAATGTTTCAATAGATAAATGAAAATAAAATGGAATATAAATGCAAAATGGTTAATCAATGCAAAACAAATGAAAAGTAAATGGAAATTTTCCATTTCTTTTTGCTAAGGGATGTTTTACTCTTAATTGTCACACTCTTGTCATGATCGCAGCTCTGTCTGCTTAAAGTTAAGTTTCAATCTCTTGCATCGCAGCGCTGTCTGCTCAAAGTCGTGTATCAATCTCCTGCATTCGCCTCTTATTCGACTCAGTGTCTATTATTCGTTGCACATTCATGACATGTTCTTCTTTATTCTTATCACACTGGCCTCGTTATCCTAGCGGACCCGTAGCATATTCTTGGTGCATTTGAGGCACTATCACGCCAAGAAATACTTCATGAGAACAGACAAGAATGTAACACGAATGCTCATTCACCTCTGATCATAGCTTTATTCTCCTCTAGTCATTCGCGTCTGTGGAAGCTTGTGTAATAGAGCTTTGATATAATATTACATGTGTATTCCGTGTGACAAGACCTTGCTACAGATACCAAATGTTTGATCTTTTGACCTTGACCTAGATATTTTACCTACTCTTTACTTAAAAAAAGCCACTATGTGCAGGCAACACTGGCATGTCTTGGATTGCTAATTTTGGACATAATTTTATAGAAATTCTTGATATTCTTAAGTAAGTCCCTTGATGATAAAATGTTGGACTTGAGAAAATCTTATCATTTAGCTCTTGAATGGTCATGACACATGCAAATTGCTTATTTTAAATTTTATATCTGTATGTGTTTTCATTGTTATAGAATTAAAGGAAGAAGAAGAGTTGATAAAGAAAGAAGAAGAGATTAAAGAAAGAAGAAAAGTTTAAAGAAAGAAGAAGAGTTTAAAGAAAGAAGAAGAGTTCAAAGAAAGAAGAAGTGTTCAAAGAAAAAAAATGTGCATTTTAAGGAAGGATAACTCCTATATAATGGGTAGAAAGTTTAGATTATTATATTTGCTATTTTCAAACACCAGAGTTACTTCCCATTTGAGACGGTATCTGATGTAGACTGATTCTGACATCATCAAATTCTATGGAAACAGTCCTATAAGTCTGGGAAAGTCGGTATAAAATTGACATTACCATGCATATACCATTTTCATGATGTCACAATGGTTTTACGTCAAATACCGTCTGTAAGGGGGAAAAACTCTGTATTTCGCAAAGACTCAATAGGTAGAATCATTTGCTACTTTTTCAATGGGCCTCCTACCGTGAAAAATTGTCTCTGTGAATAGACGTTTTTCAATTTTGTTAGAAAGCTTAAAATGTCCAAGTCAACATCTTTTGGCGTTGTTTTACATTATGACGACACTGTTAAAAGACGCAAATCAATTGTGACCTAACAATGAAAAAGTGCATAAAAATTGTCTACCTTAGCGATTTCTCAACCAAAGTGTAACAAACAATTAAATTTCGCAAGTTCTTGACAAGGCTTGCCAAATCATGGATAAGCAAAAATTTTACATGAGGGTTGGGAATTTTAAGCCAACGATCGATTTTTTTATGCCCCGGAATCAAAGATTCGGGGGCATATAGTTTTTGGCCTGTCCGTCTGTCTGTCTGTCTGTCTGTCTGTCTGTTTGTCCGAAAAACTTTAACATTGGACATAACTTTTGAATGGGAGGTGATAGGGCTTTCATATTTCATATGTGTATTCCTAGTGACAAGACCTTTCCATTGATACCAAAATTGTTGACCTCGTGACCTGGACCTTGACCTACTTTACAAAAACTTTAACATTGGAAATAACTTTTGAATGGTAATTGAGAGGGCTTTGATATTTCACATGTGTATTCCTTGTCACAAGATTTTTCCATCGATACTAAACATTTTAACCAAGTGACCCTGACCTTGACCTTTCATATACATGTTCTCAACAGAAAATAGGTGTTTATGCTAACAAAGATGCCACCGGGGGCATTTGTGTTTCACAAACACAGGCTTTATTCACAGTGTTTTTCTCCCATGTCGTCTACTAGAAAAAACAGCTTATTGTGTATGATATAATCACCTGGTAATTACCTTGCTTCCATAATGTCACTTTGGTATTTTTTTGAATTTCATGAAACCTTATAGGAAGCAAGTACTCAAGGTCTTCTACCAAAATTTGTGCCGATCAGTCAACAAATATGGCTTGGCTGACTTTTTCTCTGTATCCATTGAACAGAATCTCACGAAACCTTACAGGAAGCAGGAACTCAAGGTTCTCTACAAAGTTTGTTTTTCTCCTGGCAATTGGGTCAACGAATATGGAAGCTGAGGGCTCTGATTGGCTGATGCATTTTGATTTCATCTCTGTAACCGCTTCACAGAATTTCACAAAACCTTAAAGGATGCAAGCACTTAAGGTCCTCTACCAAATTTGTGTTTTTCGTGCGGATCCATCAACAAATATGGCCACCGAGGGCTCTGATTGGCTGACACATTCTCAACTTCTCCTCTGTAATCGCTGCACAGAATTTCACAAAACCTTACAGGATGCAAGCACTTAAGTTCCTCTACCAAATTTGTGTTTTTCGTGCGGATCCATCAACAAATATGGCCACCGAGGGCTCTGATTGGCTGACACATTCTCAACTTCTCTGTAATCGCTGCACAGAATTTCACAAATTCTTACAGGAAGCAAGATCTCAAGGTCCTCTACCAAGTTTGTATTTTTTGTGCGATCGGTCTACAAATATGGCCACCGAGGCTTCTGATTGGCTGACATATTTTCGACTTCTCCTCTGAAACTGCTGCACAGAATTTCATGAAATCGTGCAGGAAGCAAACATCAATTAGGTCCTCCACCAGATTGTCCAGCTATCATTCTTTTTGCCTCAACTCAGATGTGGCCCTGTTGGGCCTCTCGTTAGAATTCATTATGTATCCCGCAATTCTTTATTAAGATAGCCCTTTGATGCCAATTATGGTCATTCATAAAGGTCTTAATTTTATTTTGAATTCATACCTTAATGGAAATTTGAGAAATTCTTTGAAAATATATTTCAATTAAAAATAGACTGAAGTTTTGTTATACCCCCGCAAACGAAGTTTTGGGGGTTTATCAGAAACACCCTGTCCGTCCGTCCGATTAAGAAGTTCTTAAAGCAGATAACTCTTTAAGTATAAGTGATAGGGCTTTCATATTTCATACATACATTTACCATAATAAGTACTACATTTTGATACCAAGACATTTGACCTAGTACCTTGACCATGAACTTTGACCTTATTAGCCGAGTTGCAAAACTCGGCTCTTAATTTGATGTGAGACGGGAGGGCGTCAACAATTGGTTTCCGGACTATAAGTCGACTACGAAAGAGGCTATAACAATGAAACTTCATACACTTACTCACCATTAGTCAAGGATGAGCCCTATTGATTTTGGGGTCAAAAGGTCAAAGGTCAAGGTCACAGGACTCAGATGATTGAAAATGGTTTCCGGACCATATTTCAGCCTGTATTGCACCTATAATCATGAAACTTGCCAGAAATATTTCCCTTGAATCAAGGATGAGGCCTATTGATTTTGGGGTCAAAAGGTCAAAGGTCAAGGTCACAGGACTCCGATGATTGAAAATGGTTTCCGGACCGTATTTCAGCCTGTATTGCACCTATAATCATGAAACTTGCCAGAAATGTTTCCCTTGAATCAAGGATGAGGCCTATTGATTTTGGGGTCCAAAGGTCAAGGTCACAGGACTCAGATGATTGAAAATGGTTTCCGGACCATATTTCAGCCTGTATTGCACCTATAATCATGAAACTTGCCAGAAATGTTTCCCTTGAATCAAGGATGAAGCCTATTGATTTTGGGGTCAAAGGTCAAGGTCACAGGACTCTGTTGATTGAAATTGGTTTTCGGACCATATTTCAGCCTGTATTGCACCTATAATCATGTAACTTGCCAGAAATGTTTCCTGTGAATAGAAAATGACCACTTTTGATTTTGGGGTCAAAAGGTCAAAGGTCAAGGTCACAGGACTCTGATGATTGAAAATGGTTTCAAGGCCATATTTTAGCCTGTATTGCACCTAAAGTCATGAAACTTGCCAATAATGATTCCCATGGATCAAGAATGACCCCTATTGATTTTGGGGTCAAAAGGTCAAAGGTCAAGGTCACAGGACTCCGATTATTGAAAGTGGTTTCCAGACCATATTTCAGCCTGTATTGCAATTATAATCATGAAGCTTGCCAGAAATGTTTCCCATGGATCAAGGATGACCACTATCAATTTTGGGGTTCAAAGGTCAAAGGTCAAGGTCACAGGACTAAGATGATTAAAAATGGTTTCCCGACTGAATTTGAGCCTGTATTGCACCTGTAATCATGTAACTTGCCAGAAATGTTTCCAGTGAATAGAAAATGACCACTTTTGATTTAGGGGTCAAAGGTCAAAGATCAAGGTCACAGGACTTAGGTAATTGAAAATGGTTTCCAGACCATTTTTGAGCCTGTATTGCACCTATAATCATGAAACTTGCCATTAATTTTTGGGTCAAAAGGTCAAAGATCAAGGTCACAGGAAAATCTGTATCCTTGAAAATATATTACACGCTGATATAGAATAAAGAGAAGACCATTTCCTGATCCAGAAATTTTCATTTAGGACCACAAAATGTTGTTACAAACCATACACATTTCATGTTAGTCTGCATATTCATACTTACATTCCAGTTTTGCAACTCGGCATTTTGCATCTTCGATGCATTTTGAGCTTATAGTTATATTTTGATTAAGAAGTTCTTAAAGCATATATTTTTTTTCACACATAAGTGATAGGGCTTTTATATTTCATACATACATTCACCATAATAAGTACTACGTACCAAGACATTTGACCTAGTGATCTTGACTTTGATCATGTAGTAATATTTTTGGTTAAGAAGTATCTCTTCAAGTATAAGTGATAAGGCTTTAACATTTCATACACACATTCATCATAACAAGTATTACTCCATGACATATGGCCTTGACCTTGACCTTTGACCTACTTTTGAACTATAAGGGGGAGGGCTTTGATATTTCACATATATATCCCTCATGACCAAAGCTTTCATTTAATACCATGACTTTTGACCTAGTGACCTTGACCTTCGACCTACTTTTTAACTATAAGGGATAGGGCTCTGATATTTCACATATATATTCCTCATGATAAAAGCTTACATTTGAGATCATGACTTTTGACCTTCTGACCTTGATCTTTGACCTACTTTTTAACTATAAGGGATATAGCTTTGATATTTCACAAATAGATTCCTCTTGATGAGAGCTTTCATTTGATATCATGACTTTTGACCTAGTGACCTAGTATAAGTGATAGGGCTTTCATATTTCATACATGCATTCACCATAATAAGTACTACAATTTGATACCAAGACATTCGACCTAGTGACCTTGACCTTTGACCTTAGATATATATATATATATAGAGAGAGAGAGAGAGAGAGATTCCTATGTGATACATGAATCCATGTAGAGAAAAACGTCCCGCGGGGGGTATAATTCGTCTCTTAAGGGCAGTTCTGGTATCATTTACTTTCATAAACAAGCAATTTTTGGAGTAAAATCATTCAAACACATTTACAAGCAATTATATTGCTAGTAATTTATACAAATTTTTGGCCTGACAAGTCTACGCTAGTCAACACTCGCTTGAGACGCAGTTGTGTATATGACATCCCACAAGGGAGAGTAAGGTATTACTTACGTACACTTGTCTTGAGAAGATGAAAAATTCAAAACTATATTGTGCTTGTAGAGAAAATCTCGGGAGCATAAAGAAATCAGAAGAATTAAATGAAGATTAGATTAGACAGAAGAAGAATCAGAAGAAAAAAGAAGATATCACAATTAGAAATCTACAAGGAAGAAATGAAATTTCAAGGACTTCAGGAAGGAAGAGCTGCAACAGTGTCCGACTTTGTGTTTGTGTTTTTTCTGTGTTTGTGTTTTTTCTGTGTTTTACATGTCGGTGTTTTACATTTCGAGTTTTTACGTTCCGGTTTTTTTTACCGAAAAAGTACTGAAAAGTAAAAATCTTTTTTGTTTTTTTACTTTTCTATCTTTTCTTTTTCGGTGTTTCGGTATCGGGAATAAAACATTAAAAACAAAAATAAAATCATAAAATTTTATAAAATTAAAAAAAAAAAAACTAAATAAAAAAAAAAAAAAATTAAATAAAAAAAACCCTGAAAAAACTTAAAAATACAAATCAAACTTAAATAAACAATAAAACAACAAAAACAAAACAAATAATTAAAATAATAAAACTTTAATACATAAATTCTAAATTTATTGATATTATGGCGAATATAACTTAAAAATAGTAAATAAATGGTGGAGTTGGATGGCTGAAGGGGTGGAAGGAGGCCATTAAAAGAAAATAAACAAATATAATAATGGCCACACAAAAGCAAAAGACAAAGATTATGCTAAAAATGAATAAATAGGTGTAAAAAACATTATGAAACAAAAGCAAAATGAAACAAAAACAATTTGAAAACAAAACAAAAAAAAACCCCCTCAAAATTTAAAGAACAAACATGAAGAAAAAAAGAAAGCTAAATATCAAAAATCAAAAAAAAAAAAAAAAAAATAAATGATGGATATTGAATGCTGTATGGGATGGAACTAGGCCATTGCAAAAAAAGTCACAGAAATTGAGAAACATTTTAAAAAGAAAACAATTTGAAATGAAAACAGAAAAAGTAGGGTAAATCATAAAAACAAGTCTGGTTTAAAATCTCTCTTGTTATATTGTGTTATTACAAGTTGAATGGAAATCTCTCATGCACAGAGATAAGAAAATTTTACAACTTCAAAGTTTTCTTAAGAGTTTGGAGTGAGGGACATGCATGCAGACAGAGGGAGAAAGACAGAGAGCTCATAGAGATTATAAGAGAAGGAGAGAGAGAGCTCGTAGAGAGAGAATAAGAGAGGATATATGTAAAACTTATATAAAGCACAAAAGGGTTAAAAATAACCATGCTCACTATTCAGTCAATGTCGGATCCATCCAATAAAGGGTAATTGCACCTCCCTTGAAAAAAGAACATTTGAACAGCACAAAAAAGGTACAAGTCACTCAGACAATGACACTAAAAAATTGTTTAAAACACGTTTCGGTGTCATAACTACTTTCATGATGTCATAATAGTTTTACTTCAGATACTGTCTCAAAGGGGTGATAACTCTGTTTTCCGCAACGGCTCAATTTGATTGTGAAACATTTCCTGTTAGCCTTGACCTTTTAACAATGACCTTATTTAAGGTAAAGGTGAAGCCGAATATTCCAAGGAACATTTGTGTGAAGTTTGAACACTCCTGGACTGCGTGACCTTGAGAATGAAAATATGACCTTGAATTGAACCAAGGTCAAGCATTAAAGACTTCATAAAAAGAGCATACCTTTCATATTTTAACTTGAAATCTGTTTGCACTTTGTTAATTTAAAAGCTAAAGTTTGATTTGAAATAGATGTTGAGATATGTTTAATACTTTTTTGTGTAATACCATATTTGTACACAAACTGTACTTCAAAATATGAAGATCAATTGGTTGACAGCACAGCATTATAAAACTCAAATAATTAAATTGCAGAGTAATAAATAGTGGAGGAGTTGAATGGCTCTATAATGAAGGGAGGGGGGGGGTTAAAAGCGATTGAAGAAAAAACCCTGCATGGTGCAGCATGTTTATAATAAAAATCATTTGGACATTACTTTGTACTTGATGTGCTAAATTTGATCTGCTGAATAATTATTAAAACTGACTGTTTGATGTCAAAAATGTCCTGTTACATTGCATGACCTTCAAGTTGCTTACATGTTCCAAGGAACAACGTGAAGCTAGAACTCTAAAGGTCCAAAACTCTTTGTCCCATAGACGAAAGTTTGATTGACCTTGATAATAACAACTTAGACCTTGGCTTGAAGCAAGGTCAAGTATAAATGGCTTTCTACATATCATACATGTAGCATACCTTTGATTTGAAGTAGACCTCCAATTTTTTTGTCCCCCGCTTTCGCGAAAGCACAGTAACATTAAAACCGGTCCGTCTGTCTGTCAGTCAGTCAGAAAAACTTTAACCTTGTCCATAACTTTTGAATGGTAAGTGCTAGGGCGTTCATATTTCACATGTGTATTCCTTGTGACAAGACCTTTTCATTGATACAAAAAAAATTGACCTAGTTACCTTGACCTTGGAGATTGACCTGACCCGAGTAGTCTGACTGAGATTCAACGAGGACACATGGTTGAGAGATGTTTTAAAAAGTGTTGTTAATTTTGGTTCTACTCATCTGAAGTCAAATTTTTGACACGTTTTTGACGTCTTTCAGAAATGTACATTTTTGCACTATTTCCTTAAATAACTCAATTTATGTCTGAATTTACACACTCATTGACTGCAAACTTAAGTTACTAAATGATTTGATATGTATTTTATGCTGAAATTTAATTTTTTAAATTTTTATGAATTTTTTTCATAAATGTAAAAAGGAAAGGGGGGGGGGGGTGATTTTCATATATTATCAGCTTCTTTTCTATAACCACTTTTCAGATTTTCATGAAAATTTCTGCCTGCGCGAAAAAGTATATATCATCTTATACAAACACTTCGAAATCCGGCCTTAATATACCGCCTTTAGCGGTTCATGGTTTTTTTTGTAAATGTATGTTACGATTTACAGGTAAGACAAGAAGAACAATATGGATTCCGACTAAATAGTTGAAATACTTTACTTAATAAAAAGACAAACCAAAAACAGTAAGGAATATTTCAAGAGAATTGTGAGAATCCTTACTTGGCATAAATCATGTACAATTAAAAAACTGAAATGAGAATTATTCCTCATGCATGCATGACATACAGAAATATATCAAAGTAAATTGGTTGACAGCAAGGGGCAGTAATTAGGGGGGTGGACAGGGGGGTACCTCTGTTCCCCCTCCCATCCCCTTACCTCCCGCTCCCTCCCGCTCCTTTTCACCCTTCCCATACCTCCCATGGATGGATGGAAGGGGAGGGAGATTATTAAAATAGCAAAAAAAAAAAGGAAAGAAATTCAAAGTAGTAAATGTGTATTATTAAAAGAGAACTTTTGTGATAAAGTTCTTATGAGTTGACAATTTCAATTCAACATTTTAAGAGTTCATAATCGCCAAAGAGGTACATGGCTGGAGTGGGGGGGGGGGGGGGCTAAAAAAGACAACTATCAATTGCAAGATGAAAATTGATAACATATTTCAAAATACTTGAGTGTAAAAAGCTAAATCAGTTTACTGTTCTTGGGTGGCTGACGGGGAGGAAGAGTATGCCATAATAAAACCAATAAAAAAGAGAATTATATTATTTGTTTTCTCTGCATTGGTACTAAATTTTTAAATAGTATAATACATAATGTTCATGGTCTTTTTTTTTCTTATGTCCGAATCCAGCACTTATGTATGTTTGAATTATATTGTATTACCTTATGTTACAAATATATAAATGTATTTTTGATATAATTGTATTATATTTTATTGTTAAACATGTATATGTATTTTTGATATATTGTACCTTATTGTTAAGCATATATTATCTATTTTTGATATATTTCATTACCTATAATTGTTATAAACATGTATGTGTGTTTGAGGGTGGAAAAAATATTATGTCTACTAGAAAAAAAATCTAATTTGATGACATTTCATCATATGATACTAAACATAAGGTAAATGGGAAGTTAGATTTCTGTAGGGGAGAAAAGAGCTGGGCCATATAAAAAAACAGTAAAAAAAAAGGGGGGGGGAACAAAACTAAGAGGGGAATGAGAATTACAAAATACTTAAATATATTTATTAGAATTGTTTATGATCCAGTATTATAAAAATAGACAGCAACAAAATGCTTCTGTTGTTGCTGTTTGGGAGGAGGGCATGGCATTAGAGAAAAAAGAGACAATAAATCAAATAATTTAAAACAAAAACAAAATAAACCTAAACAAAAACACCCCCCCCCCTCCTAAAAGAAACAAACCAAAATAAAACAAAAAACTGAAATAGAAATGAAAAAAAATTAAGTTAATTAGTAGCCATTGTAATCATTGAAATTTAGCACACTAAAACGGACTCTGAGTAAACAAATGGCTGAAGGGGAGGAAGGAGGCCATTAATAAATAAAACACGAAAAAGAATGAGTTCAAATGAAGAAAAACAAAGCTTTAAAAACAAAATAGCATAATAAAAACAATAATAGAATTAAACAAGAAGTAAATATTCATTAAAAAAAACAAACAAACAAAATTAAAAGAAAAAATTGGGGATAAATCATGAAAACATGATTTAGTATATTGAAATAAAGTTTGGTTGAGACTATAGTAAAATGAGACTTAACAGTAAATAAACAATGGAATTGGTTCATGGCCATATAGGAGCATGCAAGGCCAAACATATAATAAATGAGACATTATAAATTCCTCTAAACACAATGATTGGTTTGGATATAGAGGAATAAGACAATAAAGTAAAAATGATAATTAAGTTTATATTTTTTTTTTTTTTTTTAACAAAATGTGCCAATGAAGTTTTTGATTTTTTTTTAAATACTTTGTGTATATATGATTTAAATGCGAGCTAGCACATGTAATTTTTCATATATATATATAAATCCTGAAATGATGTAAGCAGTCACTTGATTTTTACCAAACCTAAATAAATGCAGAAAAGAAGATCGATGCGCTCGAGCTAAATTCATTGAAATTATGCATATCAAATTGATGGAAAGCACCAAATTTGATAAAATTACTGTGAAAATTTGTCTGCCAATCAGAAACCATTACTTACAAATTCTAAAATTATAACCACACGTGACCATTTGCCACTGACGTGACAGATGGCACCGATTTCCAATTGGTCTCGTTGGTTTATGTGTAGTCTTTAAATGTGTTCAGTATTTTGATGTCATATTTGGTATTCCTCGTCCCTTTTGCTTCTTTTGCGGTGTAAGTCCCTGTGTTTTTACTTGGGAAGTTTTGATGTTTTGTTGTGGGTGCTGCATCCGGGTCTTAAGTGTTAGAGAAAAAAAATAACCAAGATCATTCATATATCAAGCATAGGTGAAAACCTTACAAGGGGAGTAAGATAAGGTGTCCAGGAAGAGTAAGCATCTCCTGGTTGAAAGTAACACATGTAAACATGAGAAAATGGACAATGTCAGTTAAAGAAATTCCAAAAATGGAATATATAAAATGTTATAATCCACGTACAGTTCAATTATGAAACGGGTTCTACCTTGGAATACCTCTCAGCATTTTGGATAAGGAGACGTCACATTCCGGTTTACTACACGTTTGAACATCAAGTTTATATCTTAATTGTTCCACATCTCATATATGGTTCTTTTCACTTGAAAATTGTGTGTTACATGAAACATTGTGTACCAAACGGCAAGGAGACTTAAGTTTTGCTGCCTGGAAGGGACGTACATCAATGAATGAATGCCTGACTGTAGACTTGATTGATGCACAGTTTATAAAATTATTTGTCAACAACACACCTACAAAGAAGATATTGGTTCTACGGGAAACTCAAATTTGAAAAGTGATCTAGTTTGATTTTGACTGTCAAACTTTTAAAGATTATTATAATGCCTGGTTTAAATGTTTTCCCTGATCACTCTCTATTTATAGAATAACTGTCGTTTTGAATGTGATTAAATACTGTGATAACCTACAATATGGATCCAGGAATTAACGCGCATTATGAGAAACATAAAATCTGGATCCATTGTAGGTTATCACAGTATAATCACATTCCAAAAGACAGTTATTATATATGTTTACAATCTAGTTTTTCACGCTTAATTATGACGTTAAAATACGTTTAAAACTCCGCTGCTAAGGCTCTGTTACTACGTACCGTCAAAGTTCAAATCATGTCGCAGGGATATGTAAATGTATATATAGACAACCTCGGACAGTGCATGTCTTGTAGACATAATGTTTTCATTTTCGTGCGTGAACATCGACGGCGGATGGGGCTAGCCAAGCAGGGGATGCTTACTCCTCCCGGGCACCTGGTCCCACCTCTAGTTTGCTTATTATAGGTCCGTCGATGCTCAATTTGGTGCTCTATTGTGAGTGCTGTTAACAGGATTGTCGTCAAGATCTTCTTTAGCTCTGTTAAAATTATTCTTGTATGCTTGCAACATCATTCACAGATGAAAAGGAGGATAGGAGGGATACCCTGTACGTCCCCTTTTCTGACAAATTTAAGTTGAAACGACCACCACCTCCAAGCGTCAAATGAAGAACAAAACAAAACAAAAGATGGAAATTTATCAAATAATTACCCCGCCAACAAGGAATCATTTCACTATCACTATGAACAGATAGAAACAGCTATGATATGATCAGCTGGCGAGCTGCATTCATAAGTTGTGGTTATGCGGATACCGTGTGCCCCGCAGGGCTCATGAATATCCGGATACACAAAGATGTATCCAATCTTCTAGTATTGTTAGTCCTCGCAACATGGATAACTCGCATGCGAAGCTTGATAAATTAAGTTTGAAACACCTCCCCCGAAAGGCCGGCATATCCCCCTTGAAACATTTCCTGGATCTGCCTATACTACGGACTGTTAAGGTAAGTTTTTTAAGTATTTTAATTTTATAGTTTATATATTTTAAAACATGAACGTAATTGGCTTGTCCCAGGTCGCGATAAACCTGGTGCCATAATTAGACATTTTGACGTAATCGATCACGTGGTTGGTCATGTGACCTGTGACGTCATCGATCACGTAGTTAGTCATGTGACCTGTGACGTCATCAGTCACGTGGTTGGTCATGTGACCTGCAGCGTCATCGGTCACGTGGTTGGTCATGTGATCTGTGACGTCATCAGTCACGTGGTTGATCATGTGACCTATGTGACGTCATTGGTCACGTGGTTGGTCATGTGACCTGTGACGTCATCGGTCACGTGGTTGGTGATGTGATCTGTGACGTCATCAGTCATCTGGTTGGTCATGTGACCTGTGACGTCAACGGTCACGTGGTTGGTCATGTGACCTGTGACGTCAACGGTCACGTGGTTGGTCATGCGACCTGTGTGACATCATCGATCACGTGGTTGGTCATGTGACCTATGACGTCATTGGTCACGTGGATAGTCATGTGACCTGTGACGTCATTAGTCACGTGGTTAGTCATGTGACCTGTGACGTCATCGGTCAGGTGGTTGGTCATGTGATCTGTGACGTCATCAGTCACGTGGTTGGTCATGTGACCTTTGTGACGTCATCGATCACGTGGTTGGTCATGTGACCTGTGACGTCATTGGTCACGTGGATAGTCATGTGACCTGTGACGTCATCAGTCACGTGGTTGGTTATGTGACCTGTGACGTCATCGGTCACGTGGTTGGTCATGTGACCTGTGTGACGTCATCGATCACGTGGTTTGTCATGTGACATGTGACGTCATTGGTCACGTGGATAGTCATGTGACCTGTGACGTCATCAGTCACGTGGTTGGTCATGTGACCTGTGACGTCATCAGTCACGTGGTTGGTCATGTGACCTGTGACGTCATCAGTCACGTGGTTGGTCATGTGACCTGTGACGTAATCGGTCACGTGGATGGTCATGTGACCTGTGACGTCATCAGTCACGTGGTTGGTCATGTGACCTGTGTGACGTCATCGATCACGTGGTTTGTCATGTGACCTGTGACGTCATCGGTCACGTGGTTGGTCATGTGACCTGTGACGTCATCAGTCACGTGGTTGGTCATGTGACCTGTGACGTCATTGGTCACGTTGATAGTCATGTGACCTGTGACGTCAACAGTCACGTGGTAAGTCATGTGACCTGTGACGTCATCGATCACGTGGTAGGTCATGTGACCTTTGACGTCACTGGTGACGTGGTTGGTCATGTGACCTGTGACGTAATCAGTCACGTGGTCGGTCATGTGACCTCTGACGTCATCAGTCACGTGGTTGGTCATGTGACCTTTGTGACGTCATCGATCACGTGGTTGGTCATGTGACCTGTGACGTCATTGGTCACGTGGATAGTCATGTGACCTGTGACGTCATCAGTCACGTGGTTAGTCATGTGACCTGTGACGTCATCGGTCACGTGGTTGGTCATGTGACCTGTGTGACGTCATCGATCACGTGGTTTGTCATGTGACATGTGACGTCATTGGTCACGTGGATAGTCATGTGACCTGTGACGTCATCAGTCACGTGGTTGGTCATGTGACCTGTGTGACATCATCGATCACGTGGTCGGTCATGTGACCTGTGACGTCATTGGTCACGTGGATAGTCATGTGACCTGTGACGTCATCAGTCACGTGGTTGGTCATGTGACCTGTGACGTCATCAGTCTCGTGGTTGGTCATGTGACCTGTGACGTCATTGGTCACGTGGATAGTCATGTGACCTGTGACGTCATCAGTCACGTGGTTGGTCATGTGATCTGTGACGTCATCAGTCACGTGGTTAGTCATGTGACCTGTGACGTAATCGGTCACGTGGATGGTCATGTGACCTGTGACGTCATCAGTCACGTGGTTGGTCATGTGACCTGTGTGACGTCATTGGTCACGTGGTTGGTCATGTGACCTGTGTGACATGATCGATCACGTGGTTGGTCTTGTGACCTGTGACGTCATTAGTCATGTGGTTGGTCATGTGACCTGTGTGACGTCATCGATCACGTGGTTGGTCATGTGACCTGTGACGTCATCAGTCACGTGGTTGGTCATGTGACCTGTGACGTCATTGGTCACGTGGATAGTCATGTGACCTGTGACGTCAACAGTCACGTGGTAAGTCATGTGACCTGTGACGTCATCAGTCACGTGGTTGGTCATGCGACCTGTGTGACATCATCGATCACGTGGTTGGTCATGTGACCTATGACGTCATTGGTCACGTGGATAGTCATGTGACCTGTGACGTCATTAGTCACGTGGTTAGTCATGTGACCTGTGACGTCATCGGTCAGGTGGTTGGTCATGTGATCTGTGACGTCATCAGTCACGTGGTTGGTCATGTGACCTTTGTGACGTCATCGATCACGTGGTTGGTCATGTGACCTGTGACGTCATTGGTCACGTGGATAGTCATGTGACCTGTGACGTCATCAGTCACGTGGTTAGTCATGTGACCTGTGACGTCATCGGTCACGTGGTTGGTCATGTGACCTGTGTGACGTCATCGATCACGTGGTTTGTCATGTGACATGTGACGTCATTGGTCACGTGGATAGTCATGTGACCTGTGACGTCATCAGTCACGTGGTTGGTCATGTGACCTGTGACGTCATCGGTCACGTGGTCGGTCATGTGACCTGTGACGTCATTGGTCACGTGGATAGTCATGTGACCTGTGACGTCATCAGTCACGTGGTTGGTCATGTGACCTGTGACGTCATCAGTCACGTGGTTGGTCATGTGACCTGTGACGTAATCGGTCACGTGGATGGTCATGTGACCTGTGACGTCATCAGTCACGTGGTTGGTCATGTGACCTGTGTGACGTCATTGGTCACGTGGTTGGTCATGTGACCTGTGTGACATGATCGATCACGTGGTTGGTCTTGTGACCTGTGACGTCATTGGTCACGTGGTTGGTCATGTGACCTGTGACGTCATCAGTCACGTGGTTGGTCATGTGACCTGTGACGTCATTGGTCACGTGGATAGTCATGTGACCTGTGACGTCAACAGTCACGTGGTAAGTCATGTGACCTGTGACGTCATCAGTCACGTGGTTGGTCATGTGACCTGTGTGACGTCATCGATCACCTGGTAGGTCATGTGACCTTTGACGTCACTGGTGACGTGGTTGGTCATGTGACCTGTGACGTCATCAGTCACGTGGTCGGTCATGTGACCTGTGACGTCATCAGTCACGTGGTTGGTCATGTGACCTGTGTGACGTCATCGATCACGTGGTTTGTCATGTGACCTGTGACGTCTTCGGTCACGTGGTCGGTCATGTGACCTGTGACGTCATCAGTCACGTGGTTGGTCATGTGACCTGTGACGTCATCGGTCACGTGGTTGGTCATGTGACCTGTGACGTCATCAGTCACGTGGTTGGTCATGTGACCTGTGACGTCATTGGTCACGTGGATAGTCATGTGACCTGTGACGTCAACAGTCACGTGGTAAGTCATGTGACCTGTGACGTCATCGATCACGTGGTAGGTCATGTGACCTTTGACGTCACTGGTGACGTGGTTGGTCATGTGACCTGTGACGTAATCAGTCACGTGGTCGGTCATGTGACCTCTGACGTCATCAGTCACGTGGTTGGTCATGTGACCTGTGTGACGTCATCGATCACGTGGTTGGTCATGTGATCTGTGACGTCATCAGTCACGTGGTTGGTCATGTGATCTGTGACGTCATCAGTCACGTGGTCGGTCATGTGACCTGTGACGTCATCAGTCACGTGGTTGGTCATGTGACCTGTGTGACGTCATCGATCACGTGGTTGGTCATGTGATCTGTGACGTCATCAGTCACGTGGTTGGTCATGTGATCTGTGACGTCATCAGTCATGTGGTTGGTCATGTGATCTGTGACATCATCAGTCACGTGGTTGGTCATGTGACCTTTGTGACGTCATCGATCACGTGGTTGGTCATGTGACCTGTGTGACATCATCGATCACGTGGTTGGTCATGTGACCTGTGACGTTATCGGTCACGTGGTTGGTCATGTGACCTGTGACGTCATTGGTCACGTGGATAGTCATGTGACCTGTGACGTCATCAGTCACGTGGTTGGTCATGTGACCTGTGACGTCATCAGTCACGTGGTTGGTCATGTGACCTGTGACGTCATTGGTCACGTGGATAGTCATGTGATCTGTGACGTCATCAGTCACGTGGTTTGTCATGTGACCTGTGACGTCATCAGTCACGTGGTTAGTCATGTGACCTGTGACGTAATCGGTCACGTGGATGGTCATGTGACCTGTGACGTCATCAGTCACGTGGTTGGTCATGTGACCTGTGTGACGTCATTGGTTACGTGGTTGGTCATGTGACCTGTGTGACATGATCGATCACGTGGTTGGTCTTGTGACCTGTGACGTCATTAGTCATGTGGTTGGTCATGTGACCTGTGTGACGTCATCGATCACGCGGTTGGTCATGTGACCTGTGACGTCATCAGTCACGTGGTTGGTCATGTGACCTGTGACGTCATTGGTCACGTGGATAGTCATGTGACCTGTGACGTCAACAGTCACGTGGTAAGTCATGTGACCTGTGACGTCATCAGTCACGTGGTTGGTCATGCGACCTGTGTGACATCATCGATCACGTGGTTGGTCATGTGACCTATGACGTCATTGGTCACGTGGATAGTCATGTGACCTGTGACGTCATTAGTCACGTGGTTAGTCATGTGACCTGTGACGTCATCGGTCAGGTGGTTGGTCATGTGATCTGTGACGTCATCAGTCACGTGGTAGGTCATGTGACCTTTGACGTCACTGGTGACGTGGTTGGTCATGTGACCTGTGACGTAATCAGTCACGTGGTCGGTCATGTGACCTGTGACGTCATCAGTCACGTGGTTGGTCATGTGACCTGTGTGACGTCATCGATCACGTGGTAGGTCATGTGACCTTTGACGTCACTGGTGACGTGGTTGGTCATGTGACCTGTGACGTAATCAGTCACGTGGTCGGTCATGTGACCTGTGACGTCATCAGTCACGTGGTTGGTCATGTGACCTGTGTGACGTCATCGATCACGTGGTTGGTCATGTGATCTTTGACGTCATCAGTCACGTGGTTGGTCATGTGATCTGTGACGTCATCAGTCATGTGGTAAGTCATGTGACCTGTGACGTCATCGATCACGGCGTTGGTCATGTGACCTGTGACGTCATCGGTCACGTGGTTGGTCATGTGACCTGTGACGTCATCGATCACATGGTTGGTCATCATCACCTTCATCACCAGCACCATCTCACCATCACAATCAGCATCATCATCACTGTCATCACAAGCACCACCTCACCATCACAATCAGCATCATCATCACCACCGTCATCATCAGCCCCAACCCACCATCACAATCAGCATCATCATCACCACCGTAATCAAAAGCAACACCCATCCATCACAATCAGCTTCATCACCACCGTCATCACCAGCACCACCCCATGTGTGACGTCTTTAGTCATGTGGTTGGTTTTGTGACCTATGTGACGTCATCGATCACATGGTTGGTCATGTGACCTGTGACGTCATCGATCACGTGGTAGGTCATGTGACTTGTGACGTCATCGATCACGTGGTAAGTCATGTGACCTGTGACGTCATCGATCACGGCGTTGGTCATGTGACCTGTGACGTCATCGGTCACGTGGTTGGTCATGTGACCTGTGACGTCATCGATCACATGGTTGGTCATCATCACCTTCATCACCAGCACCATCTCACCATCACAATCAGCATCATCATCACTGTCATCACAAGCACCACCTCACCATCACAATCAGCATCATCATCACCACCGTCATCATCAGCCCCAACCCACCATCACAATCAGCATCATCATCACCACCGTAATCAAAAGCAACACCCATCCATCACAATCAGCTTCATCACCACCGTCATCACCAGCACCACCCCACCATCGCAATCAGCATCACCGTCATTAACAGCACAACCCCACCATCACAATCAGCATTATCATCACCGTCATCACCAGAACCACCCTACCATCTGGATCAGTATCATCACCACCGTCATCACCAGCACCACCCAAACAGCACAATCATCATCATCATCATCATCATCATCATCATCATCATCATCATCATCATCATCATCATCATCACCACGGTCATCACCAGCGCCACCCCACCATCACAATCAGCATCATCACCACCGTCATCTCCAGCCCCACCCCACCATCACAATCAGCATCATCATCACCACCGTCATATTCAGCATCACCCCAATATCACAATCAGCATAATCATCACCAGCACCACCCCACCTTCACAATCAGCATCATCATCACCAACGTCATATTCAGCATCACCCCAATATCACAATCAGCATAATCATCACCAGCACCACCCCGCCATCACAATCAGCATCATCACCACCGTCATCACCAGCACCACCCCACCATCATAATCAGCATCATCACCAGCACCACCCCACCATCACAATCAGGATCATCATCACCACCGTCATATTCAGCATCACCCCAATATCACAATCAGCATAATCATCACCAGCACCACCCCGCCATCACAATCAGCATCATCACCACCGTCATCACCAGCACCACCCCACCATCATAATCAGCATCATCACCAGCACCACCCCACCATCACAATCAGCATCATCACCACCGTCATCACCAGCACCACCCCACCATCATAATCAGCATCATCACCAGCACCACCCCACCATCACAATCAGGATCATCATCACCACCGTCATATTCAGCACCACCCCACAATAACAATCAGCATCATCACCACCGTCATCACCAGCACCACCCCACAATCACAATAAGCATCATCATCATCATCATCATCATCATCATCATCATCATCATCATCATCATCATCATCATCATCATCACCAGCACCAACCCACCATCACAATCAGCATCATCACCACCGTCATCACCAGCACCACCCCACAATCACAATCAGCATCATCACCACCGTCATCACCAGCACCAGCCCACCATCACAATCAGCATCATCATCACCACCGTCATATTCAGCATCACCCCAATATCACAATCAGCATAATCATTACCAGCACCACCCCATCATCACAATCAGTATCATCACCACCGTCATCACCAGCACTACCCCACCATCACAATCAGCATCATCACCACCGTCATATTCAGCATCACCCCAATATCACAATCAGCATAATCATCACCAACACCACCCCATCACCACAATCAGCATCATCACCACCGTCATCACCAGCACCACCCCACCATCACAATCAGCATCA
>VSWD01000002.1:35187074-35240315 GCA_033119305.1 Pinctada imbricata | reverse complement strand
TAAAGCAAAAACAATTATCTTTCTATCAATTATAAATTCTGAGAATTGGTTCTCACAAGATTACATAGAGTTATACAGGAGAAAATGACCACACCCATTTTCCAAGACCCTGGGGGTCAGGGGCTAAAACAAATATCAGGTGCACAACTAAACCACAGGCCCATTATAATGCAAAAAGAATTTATTTTGTACTATTCACAATTCAGAGGATTCGCGCTCACAAGTAAAGTTTAACGGACGGACAGACAGACAGACGGCCGGACACAGGGCGATCGCATAAGCTCGACTGGTCTTTGACCAGTAGAGCTAAAAAGACATTATAAATTGTTTATTTCTATGTGTAATCTATTTAATTTTGTTTATTCTGATAATAGAGAATATGACCTTAGGCCAATCCAAAAGCGATGTGTTTCGAATTAATAGAAGCAAGATATGTTCCTGAAACACTTATAACCCCAGACAGCATGTAAGAAAATGAATAAACTTTGTAGAGGACCTTTAGTACTTCATGTATAGCAAGTTTGATCAAAATCCTTAAGGTGGTTTTGGAGTCTAAAGAAGCTGAAAAGTGAAAGTTAATAGACTAACGAAGGACAGTCGACAGACGGACAGACAAAATGCTATGACAAAATACTTGAGCATTTGAATCAGGTGAGCTTAAATGCCCAACCTTCCTTCTTTATTTTTTAGCATGGGAAGACATTAAGAAAGTCCTTTGTATTAGCTTGATCTTTGGCAAAGGAAATTGATAGGCCCGGGTTCTTCACCTCGTTCGTAAGAAATAAGCTGAAAAAAGTTGTTAAAGTTCTGCTGACAATGGTTGGTTATCAAAATACTCATGTATTTCACTTACTCTTTGATCTTCGTTGCTATCAGAATGTTTATTTCCAGTACTGTCTCTTGCTTCAGTGTTGGTCTCCTGAAATTGTATTTATTCATATTGAAATTGTTCGATTATCATGATTATATTACTACAGTACATGTTACAACTAACAAGAGTTTAAACATTATGAAACACTGATGCCCGAAAAGGAGACTTTAAAAATGTTTCCTAAATCATCATTGAACGATCATATGCAATATTGAGGAACTGAGAATCAAGAATAAATTAAAATTTCCTCAAAGGAGTAGGTACAGTAACCTGTCAATTCGGCCCTATTTTCAAAGTTGCTTATATATCCATAATATTCTAGTTTATAAAATGTCAAATGTATGGCGAGTCAAAATCATGAAAGCTTTTTTTTTATTTCACTTTCCTATACTGAATAATACGTCGCTCAAGACGTCTAAAAACGCTGAAATCATTGAAATTATCAATAAATGAGCGATATTTCGATACAAAACTATAAAATTAAGTGGTTATCCAGGCCTTGCCCATAAATATTTTTGTGTCAATCTATGGATTTCTGATCGGCCTTTTAATTTGCATAAAAAAATTTGTGGGCGAGTCCTGGAGCATAGATGAATTTTTTAAGATTTGTGTGTAAAATGCGATTATTTTCCCGAGTTTTGCGTCATTCAGGGTAAATGACGTCAAAACATTACGTCATACATCATGCACGTGACATTAGAAGGGCTCAGAATTATGACGCAGTAATTTCTCAAACATTCAACATTGCAAAAAGTGATAATTAATAATTCGTTTATCAAAATAATTTGCGTCGAAATTATAGGGCCGATATGAGGGGTTAGCGAACCTAGTCCTTTCTGTGAATTTAAAAAAAAAAAGACTTTTTAACCCCAAAACACACAGTAAAAATAGGAATTGGAACTTGCAAATTATTTCATCTGAAAGAGCATTAAAAATATTATATTCGCACTTTTTTATGTTTAAAATCATCATCCATATAAAAGTTTTAAAATTTTTCCTATTTTCAGTTATTTTTCCACCCAAAACACCACTTTTGCAACGGAAAATTGCATGAGACAATTTTTTATCTGAAAGAGCGCAAAAAATGCTACAAAGTTAGGTCGGTTTAACATGTTTAAGAGGACTAAGGGGGGGGGGGGAGGGGGGGGGGGGAAGGTGTTGCACCCCAGACTAATTTATATTTCTCTCAATTTTTGAGAAAACTTGACAATTTTTTCCAGTTTCAAAGGCCTGGCCCCAGTCCCTGAAAAATGAGTGTAAGGACCTTATATATATCAACATAAGGAATGATGCACATGATCGTTGTACTCACATTTCTTCTTTGATTGTCATCGGCTGGGGGTTCATGGACATCAGCTGTGACAACAACACTATCAACTTGGTCCTGAAATTCAAATGAAAAAAAGTGAAAAATATGAAAAATATCATTATAGACTTCTGAAGGCAGGTCTATAATATATATATATATATTTAGTGTATACATGGTAGTTTTCAAAGGCATAACACTATAAATAAACAATTAGGTGACATGATCAATATCTAAAATTGTCCTGTATTGGCATAATATTTACATCCAAGAAATGAACTGATAACCTGTGATAGTTTAAATGTCCATAATTAATAAAAAATATATAGAATTTTTCCAAGTTTCAAAGGGCATAACTTCTCACAAATAGAGCAACATCTTGAGCTTGACCTGAGTTTCTAAATATAAAAGCTAGACCTTAGGAATGAATTTAATCTCTGTGAGGGGTTTCCTTTAAACATCTGGAAATCACAAAATACTGATTTTAAAGGGGCATTACTCTGCACGTAATTGAGCAACATAACCAATATTCAATCTTGACCTGTATTCTTAGTGGAAAATCTATATCAAAGAAATAAATAGATTCTCTGTGATGGTTTTCCTTTAAATGTGGGATAGTCACAGGACAGATGCATGGAAGGATAGACAACTGCATCACTATACCCCATTTTTGGCGGAGGTACAATTATAAACATAGTGTAATCAAAGATTTCATAGCTCGCCTATACAGGTTTTTGTCAGAAACCAGGTTAAAGTTTTTGAAAAGTATGTCAAAGTCCAAGGTCACTAGGTCAGAAGTCATGGTCTCAAATGAAAGGTCTCGTCACAAGGTATCTACATGTGAAATATCAAAGCCCTACCCCTTATAGTTCAAGAGATATAGTCCAGGTTAAAGTTTTGTCTACGGACTACAACGACAACGACGCCAAGGGTATTGCATTAGCTCTCTGGACTTTTTCGTCCCGGCGAGCTAAAAATGACAAAGTTAAAGGTCAAGGTCACTTTGTTAAAAGTCATGGTATAAAATGAAAGCTCTGGTCATGAAGAATTTATATGTGAAGACTATGTTTAGGATTTTTAAAAGTAGGTCAAAGTCAAGGACAAGGTCACTAGGTCAAAAATCTTGGTATCAAATGAAAGCCCTTGTCCTGAGAAATATACATGCAAAACAAAACAAAAAAGCAATGACCAAGTTTTTAAAGTAGGTTAAAAGTAAGGATCAACAGGTCATAAGCCACGGTATCAATTGAAATCTCTGGTCATGAGATAGCCAATCCTTACCCCTTATAGTTTAAATATGGGTCAAAGGTCAAGGTTGCTTAGTCAAAAGTTATGGTCATATACTATGTACAATCATGACAGTTGCTTTGATACCTGATTTCCTTTAACTTGAAGATAGCCACCATGTTTCCTACGTCTACCAGTTTCCTCACTTCTAGAAGCCTGCAGTAAAGTAATGGAAAAAGCTCTGTCACAAGATTCCCATGTCTCCTCAAATTGGTCAAGAACAGTCAAAGAATCTGGAAAGAAATTATCATGAATGCAAATTCTCATAATCAGCCTTAATATATACATGTATATTGTATCAATACATTCACCTGAAGTTATGTGTAACAAGTAACAACCACCACCCCCCCTCTCCCTGTGGCACACAATTTCAAATCAATGCAATAAAAGAAACTCAAAACCCATAACATATGTTACAGATTATGCATTTTTCTATCATAAAAAATTCAGACCATTTGGAAGAAACACTGATTTTCAATTAAATTATTAAATTATTTCTTGCAAAAAAGACTAATTTTAGACTGGAAATTTAATTTAAACTTTATTTATTTTACAACGCTTAACAAACAAGTTGCACAACTTATATTAAAGTCTCACGTTGGCTCAGATGTTGGCTTGAGGGGGTCCAAGGAAACTGGAAATGACCCTGACCTTTGACAATTCACCTTGATTGACCTTTGTCCCAAAGGATCCATCCTTTGGAACATTTGTTCGGGGAGCATTGTAAATGAACAAATAGACTAAAGAACTTTCATATTGCAAAAAGAATTAACACTCCATCATTTATAGCTTCAGAGAAGTTGAGCACACAAAATCACATAGATTTTTTAGGACCACTTCCATTTTCTAGGACCCTGGGGGTCAGGGGCTCAACACAAAATGTCAGGTGCACAACTAGACCAAAGAGAAAGTGTTCTGCAAAAAGAAATATACGACATTTTATGGTGTACTCAATGATTCCTTACCAGATAATGCTAAAATCTCAACCAGACACGGCTTCCCAAAAGTCAAGGAGGAATTGCTGGCCAACACTGTAGTTTGCAGTACCATGTCCCTGAACTTGTTGAAGGCGCTTTGTCTCCACGAGAAAGGTGAGACCATCATGATCGAACAAAACGAACGCAAACTTCTTCGGGTGTCTTGACAATTTGTCTGAAAAAAGAAAAGCTTCAAATATAGGTACGCTGACAGAGACATATGAGGTTCTGGGATTCAGAACCACCCCTCCCAGTTTTTTTTTTTTTTTTAATTTTTGGCAAAAAAAAAAAAATAGAACTGCCCTAAAGTAGACAATTATATCCCCGCGGAACGTTTTTTTCTAAACGGATTCATTTATCACATAACAAAAAGGTCTGGTCATAAGTAATCTATATGTGAAATATCAAAGCCCTATCCCTAATAGATTAAAAGTAGGTCAAAGGTCAAGGTCACTATTTCAAAAGTCATGGTTTCAAATGAAAGCTTTCGTCATGAGGAATATATATGTGAAATATCAAAGCCCTATCCCTTAATAGCCTTATAGTTTAGAAGTAGGTCAAAGGTCAAGATCAAGGTCACTAGATCAAAAGTCATGATATCGAATAAAAGCTCTCATCATGAGGAATCTATATGTGAAATATCAAAGCCCTATCCCTAATGGTTTAAAAGTAGGTCAAAGGTCAAGGTCACTAGGTCAAAAGTCATATCAAATGAAATCTTTTGTCCTGAGGAATCTATGTGTGAAATATCAAAACCCTATCCCTTATAATTTAAAAGTAGGTCAAAGGTCAGGTTCACTAGGTCAATGTATCAAATGAAAGCTTTTGTCTTTGTCATATGGAATAAATATGTCAAATATCAATGCCCTATCTCTTAAAGTTTAAAAGTAGGTCAAAGGTCAAGGTCAAATCACAAAGTCAAATGTCTTTGATTCATATACAATTATGGACTTTTTACCAGGTAAATATGGTGTGATATTTTCTTAATTTGAAAATATTGACCTAGGCCATGGCCAATCCCTTTTTATTTATCAAAAATCGATTTCTGCCTAGGCAAAAATGTGATAATTTTGACACACATTCCGCATCATAAATATCTGAATATGGCTGGTAAACTTTTGCAGGTCCGGGATCCTCGAGAAATGGCTATAATAGCTGAATATGCAATATGGCTATAATGGATGAATAATTTTAAGTACTAAACTAGAAGTCTCCGATAAGACTGAAGCTATCCTGGGTGTTTGGTAGCATCCATTTTCCAAGACCCCAAGGGTCAACGGCTAAAAAATAGCCCAAGGGTCAAGGGCTAAAAAAAAGTATCAGGTCCACAACAAAACAATAAATGCAAAAAGAATGAAATCCATCAATTACTGTATACTTTCTAAGCATTGTCTCCACAAGATTAAATCGGGTTGTAAAGGAGGAAAATGACCACACCCATTTTCCAAACCCTGGGGGCAAGGAACACAAACAAAATATCAGGTGCACAACTAGTGTACAGACTGATTATAATGCAAAATTAAGCCTGTGTTTGTGCCCCGATGGCATCTTTGTTAGTATAACTTCATTTTCTGTTAAGTATGTGAAAGATCAAGGTCAAAAATTTGGAATCAATGGAAGTTTTTAAAAGTAGGTCAAAGGTCAAGGTCAAGAGTGTCAAAACTTTTGGTATAAATGGAATGGTCTTGTCACAAGGAATACTCATGTGAAATATGAAAGCCCTATCACTGACCATTCAAAAGTTATGCCCTATGTTAAAGTTTTTGAAAGTAGGTCAAAGGTCAGGTCATGAGGTCAAAACTTTGGTATCAATGGAAATGTCTTGTCACAAGGAATGCACTTGTGAAAAATGAAATCCCTATCACTTTCCATTCTAAAGTTATGCCCAATGTTTAAGTTTTTGAAAAGTAGGTCAAAGGTCAAGGTCAAAGGTCCCGAGGTCAAAAATTTTGGTATCAATAGAAATGTCTTGTCACAAGAAATACACATGTGAAATATGAAAAGCCCTATCACCTTCCATTCAAAAGTTATGCCCAATGTTAATTTTTTTTCCGGACAAACAGATAAACAGACTAACAGACAAACAGACAGACGGACAAACAGACTAACAGCCAGACAAATAGATGGACAGGCCAAAAACTATATGCCCCCGAATCTGTGATTCCCAGGGCATAAAAATTAGGTCTCTATCAATTATACTTTGTGAGAATTGGTGTTTGCAAGATAACTTTTTTGTATACTGTTTGAAGATCAAGGCTCAGCATTTACTATTTAAAGAATGCATCTGTCGCCTGCGAAACATAGCGACACTCAGGAATCATTTTTATAGAGTGTGAAATCCCAGTGTGACAGACAGACGGACAGACAAAGGGACTGAGGTGACACAAAAATTTACCGGGGCCAAATCAGCTTAGAGATTATGAGAAATTATTTATTGAAACCTAAAAGACATTTCAATCAACCTTTGTCATTTGTATTCAAGTTGACATATATTTCCCGTCATTTTCCCCTTTAAGTATTGATATATTTACAGCTACATTTGTATATTCTAGTTAGAATTTTGTTTTATGAATGAACGTGTTTGTGAAAGAAAGGACCTGTTAAAATAAGGCGTAAAATCAGCCCTGAAAAGTGGAATTTTGAAAATTGAAATTTCAAGAACTTTTTAATGTAAAATGTATACTTATACTGCATACCATCAGAATATGAAGTAAATTTTCATCTGTTTTGCATATTATTGCTGGGGGGAACACAACCCCATAGACGAAAAATCAAAAATGGAAAGGGGGGTGCATTTTTTGAGAATTGACCTTTTCAACCATAAAATATGGCACATTTGACTATTTATCCTCTTTAATCCATCAAAAAATGTAACCCAAATATGACTGAATGAAATATACAAAGAATTAGGAATGAATAAAGCAAGAATGATGTTCATTTCTCCGCCAATGTGTATTTCGCCCTTATAGGCTTACATTGTAGCCATTGAATACAAATGAGACTGTTCCGGATTGCATTATTTACCGATTAATGGAGATGGAACGTTCGAAATCTATTTCTGATACATGTACACAATGTAGACATATTTGATGTCTTTTAATTTATATTCATCCAGTTTTGTTAAATGTTCTAAAATTTCTACATTTTTGTCGATATTATCAGTTTTTCTATCCGTCATGTCCGTGCATCCCTACCTCTTCGACCTTAATTTTAGAATCTTAAGGTTCTTTAACAAAACGTAAAACATGTAAAAGGTCTGCAAATACATTATATTTCAATAATGATTCATGTTTTTCTGTATACGATTAGGGAGCAACCATTTTATTTTTATGGGGGGGGGGGGGGGGCAGGAAGACTTTTGCCAGCCGGAAAATTTTTTCGGCCATTTTAAGAGCCGGAAAATTTTTTTCGCCGGCCCTTCGGGCCAGATTATTTTTTTTTTGTAATTTTCCAATGTTGAAACTACCCTAAAGTTTTAAATAATGCAGCGTGATTTTTCGGCGATATTAAACATCAAACACACAATGAGTTTATCTCTTGCCAGCAGATCACTTCATTTCAATTTCTTGAATGGCATATGGTGGCTATAATCTGTTTACTAAAATGATACTCAACGGAGACAGGCTATATGGTGCTAATGATTTTTGAATTTTATTTATTCACTCCAAATTGCATAAAGTTTGTTCCATTTTTATACTTTGTTTATGATACACAAAAAAGTGTTTACTGGGCAGTGGAAAGGAAGAAGAGAGGGGTGAGGGGCAATTTCATGATCCGGAAAAAAAATTTTTGGCGGCCCTTCGGGCCAGAAAATTTTTTTCCCTAAAATTTCAATCCGGAATTTTTTTTTTGCAAAGTCTTCCTGCCCCCCCCATAATAATCAAATGGTTGATCCCTTAGCCATGAAGAAGAAATAAGTCACGAGATTTAGGGCTAGTAAATAGGGCCCTTATCTTAACAGGTCCTTTGAAAAAAATCTGAATTTCAAATGATTCTGTTACTCTGCAAGTAACTTAGTAAGGAGATGCCGGAGATGGCGGGAGTTTTTTTTTTTAATTTTCAACATCTTTACTTAGAAAAGGTACTTATTAAATTAGGAGGGATCCTCCAACCAGAATCGGTTGCTGCACTTACAGCAAATCACCAAAATACCTGATGCGAAACACAGTGTCGACAATCACAGCAAGTGACGTAAAAGAGACATACGACATATAAACATTCAACACAAAAAACTACACATAAACAAACAAGAGCATTGTCAATGCCGACTTAGGATGGTCATCTGCAATGCCAGTATCAAATGATCGATGTGGTTATCTGGATTACATTGGCAATACCCTCCTCCTACACTCTCCATATAAATTAAGAGATAACACCGATTCACTTTGCTGGTTAGAACATCAATGAGCTGTGATGTTAGATAATGTAGCGAAAAAATACAACACATAAAATCTCAAAGGCCAAGGTTGATATTGGTTTTATCACTCTGCAAATCAACGTATCAACCGAATCATCTGTGCTATAAATGTTTTATCATATACATGATCATCGGGGAAAAAAGGAAGCCGAGTTTTTTGTTTTTCTAGCACTGCTCGCTTTCATGTCTTTTTCATTATCAGATTAATATTTTGTATTATAGTAAAAATGTGTTTTACCCATCATCTTTTATGTTTTATTCATTTAAAAAATGCAGCAAAATATCAAAAGGTCAATCATTGATCTGTATCAGACTAAGATGTACTGACATACCAAAAATCAATTCATTACCAGCGAAAAAAAGTCCGGAATACTGAAAGTGTGACAGACGGATGAACGGACAGACAGACAAACGGAGTGGAAACCAAAAGTCCCCTCTTGGGAGCCGGTAGGGGACTAATAATGATAATGAATAAATAGTAAGGATTTTGCCCTTCTATAAGTACTAATCTTATGTGGTTGGTGTCTTGAAAAATTGTGTTTCCTTTAGCATGTTTAGATTTAAATTCCCCCAAAAATAAGGTCAAAGTATGATGATCTATTCTATGTAACAGGGACAAACACATTTTACTTTATGAAACATTTTCTCAAAATCGATTGTTTTCTTAATAATGTTTTTGGTACACAGATCCTACTATCCACAACAATCACTTACATGTATTTGAAAATCAGTCACTATTTTGAAAGCTTTACGGTATCTTTGAAATATTCAATATTCGATAGATAAATGGTATATGATCTAACCATCTCTATAAACAGATATTCATCGTCAAAATACACAACTGAACAATAACTTTAAAATATCATCTTTAATTTTTCTAATTGTTAGAATCGCAATAGTAAAGATCTTAATTGAAAAATCTAAGGGGGGGCTGCGAATGCCTTATAACAGCAAGCGGACATGGACTTGAGCATCTTAAAAATGTTTGAACACACGCTCAATTTTAAGCACGATCTCAAGACAAAAGTTTTATAACCTCAAATATTAGAGACGATCTCATATTTGAGCATGCTGGCAGAGTTTGAGCACGGAGAACGTTCTCAAAACAGTTTTATAACCTTGGGCCTAATCTCAAGTTGCGATCTCTATTGAGCACAATTTTAAAGTTTGAGCACGCTCAGATTTGAGTTGAGCATGGTAAAGGAGTATATATGGTTTATATAGTAAAGTGGCCCCCTAAAATCAATTTCTCCATAATCAAATTTTGTTAGAATTTTTAGAGAGTTAAATATCTTAAAAAATCTAGACATAAACACTACCTTACGGTTTCTAAGACATTGTAAATATTGCCTAAATATCAGGAAAACTGGTGATTTTGTCTATTTTTCACGAAAAATAGCATAATTCCTGATTATTTTCATTCAGATAACATCGAGCGGGATCTTGAACAACTTTTTCCTTCTATATGCACTTAGAGACGTGCAAATGTAACAACATATCAAATATAAAAGTTGTTCAGAAGCCTGCTCAATATTAGCTAATAGGAAGTTTGTCGAAAATAAGCCCCAAAATTATGTTTTACAAGAAATTTAGCGAAATATACCATATTTGATGATCTAATACTAAGAAATTGAGAAAGGAAATTAAAGGATATGTATCATTTCAGAAGTAGCCTACATTGTAGAATAAATATTGGCACAAATTCATTTCTTTATGTAAATTTAAGATTTTGCCCAAAAAGGGGGCCACTTTTCTATGTAAACCATGTATATAGTCCTTTAGATTTATAACCTTGGCACTGAGACCAGATGGTCGTAAGTAGACCTGTACTGACCAAGTTTCGTTGACTTGGACAAAGATAGTTACAGTGCAACGGAGGAGTGATATTTTGCTGTTTCTTCTCCAGAGAAGAACTGCAAAATATCACTTCTCCGTTGCACTGTAACTACTAGTACTGTCCGCGCGGCTCACTTCGGAAACTGGATAAACGCGATTTTGATTACTTTGTTATGCAAAAATTAAAATAAAATCTTTATCATTGAATAGATCTCCCTTAGTCGTAAATTTTGGTATATGTTATATAGTCATGGGTTTATGCAATCTTATTGTACAGATGAAATAAATTTTAGATGGGACGTTTTCAATGTTAAATCTCGAATTTAACACTGAGCCTATGGAGCGTGTCACGACGTCACGGTGAAATTTAGCATTGGAAATGGCCCATCTAAAACTTGTTTTGTTTATAAAATTTGATTGCGTGCACTGACCAATGGTCCATCATATACCTTATACCAAAACTTACGACTTAGCGAGATCTAATGAATGGTATCGATTTCATTAAAATTTCTGAATGATAACATAGTCAAAATCACGTTTATCTAGATTAGTAACCGAAGTGAGCCGCGCGGACAGTAGGACAAAGATATTTTGACATACCATGCTGGTCGGAATATGCGCCTGAATATGCCTATTGATTAGTCTGATCTGTACTTTCGTTTTGCAACGTGAAAGTTGATCTCGATCTTGTACGTGTTGGCCATTGAAAATTGAACGTTTTTAATGAAAGGCTTGCAATAGTTGACGTTATATTAATATTTCCTTACAAAACGTCAAAATATTTCGTATCCACTGATGTTTTCGATGTGACCATATTTCGCCGTACACGTATCGATCTACCCGTTTGCACACAAAACGGACAAAATTGTAATATTCTTTTCAGGAACTACTTCTACGAGATGATGCCAAATAAAATGTTTTCTTTGTTAAGTTTTTGTAAAACGGTAATATTTGATAAAACAAGCGCGGATCCAGAGGGGGGGGGGGGGTCCGTGGGATTTTCGAAGCATAGCTAAGTTTTACAAATTTGTAAATTCCATACGATTAATTTCCAATTGCCCTTTTGCTGTCCTAATATTTGAAAAATATATCATGAATTTGTATTAGAAATCTTCCATTTTGATAATATTTTGCCGTCAGCATTTTTAAAAAATCTTTCTCTGGCTCGCATCCGCTTGCCTTTACATACATGTACGCTCTTCAAAATTATCGAACTTTAGGAGCCCCATGAATAAAATTCCTGGATCCGCCCATGTACATGTTGTAGAACATAGAAATATAAACTATTAAACGGCGAAATATGGTCACCGACGAAATATGGCTCTTCGCCCTATAATAATTGATATGTGCAAGTTATTTGAATTTTCACCTGATGCAATTTGAGAAATATACAGCGCTCACCGTGACACGGGGGAGGGTAGGAAGCTTGTTTTTTAGTTGTTTTTTTTCAGAAAAAAAATGTATATAACTTTGGGCAAGTTGCTTTACACTACGTTGCACTCTCCCCACCCAGGGGTACGGGTACAATATACTAGTAGTACAGGTCAATTCTGTTTAAATCATAATGCAAGTGTACATGTACATGTATATACATGTATATATTTACGAGCGGAGCAAGTCGGAAAATTTTGGGAATATATTTAATATGGACTCTCTGTAAAAACTTTAAACGGGCTGGCCAAGACATGTCATAAATTTTGATTTAAACTTTCTGTCATACTTAAAGTAAAAACAATGCATATTAAACCAATATACAGGACCCAGCTCCCAGTTATTTTTCAAGTACTTTCTTACCAAAAATAGGAGAAAAATTCTCAAATCGCACCGGCTTAAACACATTGACACTACATTTGAATGATAAGAAATTTTATTTGAATCACATAGAAAAAATGCCGTAAAGATTAAAAGTGCACAACTTTTTAAAAAAATATTTTTCAAAGTCATTAACCTCAGTGGTTCCGGACCGGAATTATTCGAATTTTATAATCTGAGGACACATTTTCACACGAATTCACACTTTGGTGTTCATTATAACTATGGTCAACTATATTCAAAATTTTAGTTCATCTATCTAGTAAACAATAACGGGAAGACAATTCAAGATAAACATTATGTGTATTTTCCACCAATTGTTGAATAGTTCATCTATCTAGTAAGGCACGGTCCATTTGATATTCTGGGGGGGGGGGGGGGGGGGGGGCTTGGGTTTTTTTTCGAAAAAAATAATTTTGCTCTGAATTTTGATGAAAAAAATTAATTTGCTTATGGTGTGACAGAAAAAAATAATCTTGCTCTTACAAGTAATCTGAATTTGAAGAATAACCATAAAATTCGCTAAAAATTCCTGAAAAATTTTCGGCTCGCTTCGCTCGCCACAGATTATACTTTCCATAAAAAAATTTTGGCTCGCTTCGCTCGCCATAGTTTTCTTCTGTAATGGCAAGTTCATATTTGAAAATATCAAAAGTATGCGTGTGACTGAAACAATAAAAAGGCTTAAATACACTATCAATATAAATATTACTATTAATAGATACATGTATCACCATAGTGTCTAATTTCATATACATGTACAAGCTAGGAAGGAGAATTTAAATAAGTTTTTCACTAGTTTACATTTCTACATGTAAAAACTTGCATCAGGCCCTCTTACATGTTACATGTACATGACCATATATACATTTTGTTTACTGAAAATTATATATTGCATATCTGCATATTGCAAAAATCTTTTATCTCTCTCAGTTTAGAAGTGAATACAAGTTTTAAGTAATTTAAGTAAAAATGAAGAATGTCAATGGTAAAAACACAAACATTCTTAATATTCACATCAATTGTTATAAAAAAAATTTCCTTGCTCAAACTTTGCGAGAATAATTTTGCCCTGGTTCGGGGCGAAAAAAATAATCTTGCTCCGACAAAAAACCCAAGCCCCCCCCCCCCCCCCCCCCCATAATATCAAATGGACCGTGCCTAAACAATAACGGGAAGACAATTCAAGATAAACATTATGTGTATTTTCCACCAATTGTTGAAATTAATAAGAAAATAATAGGAACTATTTGACAATGACCTAGATATACATTAATTCGAATCCTGTATCCAATAGGGCGAATCTTGGAATCTACAGGGCGCCAATCGGAATAAACACTGCTAGTTAAGGGGAAAAAGACATGGTCAACTCGTCCACGAGCACTTATATGATAAAGATACAAAATGTGTAGAAGGTCAAATATAATAAGGACCGATTTTCGGGCATAAAATGGACATAATATCCCCTCAGTGTGACGTAAATTACAAAGTTTACAAAGATCACAGGTCACTGAGGTGCTCGTGGACGTGGTTTAAAAACAAAGTTCCTATCACAATGGTAATCCAATGCAAACTCTAAACATCCTTACCTTGTTTTGCTCAGTATATATAAGTATTGTTTCTATATGGCATTCTGGACTGGTGCAATTTTGGCATGGACATTAATTTCCGTTTGTAGATTTTTATTTTTATTTTTTTTTTTTGAGTGCCTATAACGTTAATGTTATTTTTTATCGGAAAGAGGGGGGGGGGGGTTAATCTGCCCTTGGGCACATTTGCATATGCTTTCTCCTATGCGCTTGTAAAGGTCTATAATCAGTAAGTGTACACATTACATACGTAACCATGACATTTTTCACACCTCGCGTCAACATGACCACAGCATGTTGTTTGGTGACGGAAACCAAGCAAAATTCATTTTTATTGTAGATATTAATATTTTAAAAAAAAATTTTTTGATTTTTTTTTTTTGTGACATTCAAATATAGAAGAATTTCACTCGGTATTTTAGTTCAATGATATTTTATCGCGAAGAATTAAAAAATATGGGTCATTATTAAAAAAAGTCCAAATTTCTGTAACTCGATACTGGAAGAAAATCTGCCGCCGGTTTTTCTTGTCAAATACAATGTAAGGCTGCGCTACCTTTAATTTGAGATTCTTTTTTTAATTCCAGCGACATGTACCATTAACCTTAATTGCCATATTCACATGGAAGTATAGTGTCAGTGATGTTACCAGTAACTTCGCCGAGTCCAAAACTTTCAACACAAATCTTAGCTTCTTTATATACATGATCATAGTCATGACTTTGTTATGTACATCCTTTTATGTAAGTTTATATACATTCTACTACAAAAAGGAGTTGATTTTTTAACAAAACTTGAAAATAAACAAAGATATTTACCAACTTTTTCATGTAATTTCGCCGCGTCCTTGCTGTTACTCAAATGGTTTGTTATATTTTTCTAGGTAAATTTCTGGTAAGAGGATTGTTATCAGATCATCTTTGTAAAGACATATCTTTGCTTTCTGACAAGAAGCAAAAAGAGGAAATGTAGGACTTACAACTATTGAGCATTGGAGTAGAAATCACCTATCACTGACACCATAATTTCAAATCTTGTCCATGATGTTATGTCAAGTTTAGAGCTTAAATTTTATTATTGAAAGTACTTGTTTTAACAAAGTGTTCAGTCACAGGGTATTTGAACCATACTAATTTTATTTGAAAAGCCCATACATTATAAATTTTCAAATTTATGTCTAGTAATTCCGTGATGTTACCTGTCCATTATGTTACTCTCAGGGTACCTGAACTTCACTGAACATTGATTGTAACATTAAAGATATTTTGACATTAAAATATACAGTATTGCTTCTCCTTTTCAATAATTACTTCTGTGATACGACACACAATCTATTTCATTCATTTTCTTACTACAAATATACATAAATAAAAATATATACGAAAATTAGGACACGAGATTGATCTCTTATACCAGTAACGTGATGGACATTGCGTAGTACTGTAACATCACGGAAATAATATTTCAGCCTTTCAGGAATCGTATTCTACCTCAGTTTTTATTGTTCAGAAGACCTCAATCTCGTTCAGCATAAGATGTTGTCACGCATCTTTCTCATCATAAGATGTTGTCAAGCATATTCTAGCTTATTTAAGATCTATCATTCCAGGAAGGAGTTGATAAGTTAACGAAAGTCTATACTGTTCAACCTATCGTCACAAAAACTAAATATAGAATCGCCTATGAATATAAAATTGAAAATGTTTAGGTCATTTCTAGTTATTTTTGAAATGGTTGTTTTGAATCCCAAAGAATGAATAGGATAGCTACATAGGATGATAATTTATTCAAAATTAGGGCCCATTCGAGTATAACATACAGTGAAAAAAATGAAAACCGTAAGTAAATCTTAAATTCTGTTACGTTTTTTTTTTTTTTTTTCTTTTTTGTTTTTGTTTTTGTTTTGTTTTGTTTTGGTTTTTATTTTGTTTTTTTTTTTTACAATAAAATAAATGCAAGTACATGTAGTTGCAATAATGTCATTAGTCATATGTTGAGTATCGATTTGGTGGTTGAAATTTAACTTTTTGTTCGGAAATTATCAAAGGCATTCCAATGTGACATGTTGTATATTGCGGCATATACTGAAATTTTATGGCGGGGCATTTTATAATGTCACGTGATTAATCTATAGTTCTTGTCCATGCGCCGATATAAAAATTCAGGGATTAGGGATATGGACCCCTTGCCTTTTTTCTCTTTTGCTAATTATTATTTCTATATTATATAATCATCAAAGATAAAGATGTTGAATTTGATTTAAGGAAGAAGTTCTATTAGTAGTTTTCTGTTACACCATGATGGCAGTTGGTCGAAACGTACGGAAAAAATATAGTTTTTATTGTATTTATGTAACAAAAGACTCTCTGTTTTCTTTCTTTCTTTATTTGTTCATTTATTACATAGATATTAGTAGTTTTCTGTTACACTATGATGTTTGGAACAAGAAAGCAGTTGGCCGAAACGTACGGAAAAAAATCTAGTTTTTATTGTATTTATGTAACAAATGACTCTCTGTTTTCTTTCTTTCTTTATTTCTTCATTTATTACATAGATCGCTCATCCAAATTTTACATTGATGCTGTCCGGAAGTAAACTTTCATTTTGTATTTTATTGCATCATTCAAAACTGCACGAAAATGAAAGCCCTCTGGACAAGGAAGGAATCGAGTCTGCTAAAATAAGTTTGACAGTCCGCCCACCATTTGCAAATAAACATTTTATTCAATTGGTCATAATTTTTCCAAATAAGTCAATAATTTTGGTTTAATAAGTCGCATCACTGTATTTTGAACCGTATACTTCTCTCAACAATGAACTGTACTCTATTACGCAAAAAACAAATTAGTCTACAATAATAAACACGGTAAAAATTTGTGAAGAAATTAAAAGATGAAATGGAAAATAAAATAAAAAGCAATACAAAATAAAGGACGAACATGTGCGTCACTGTAACCCTCGCCAATTTTTGGCGGGAGTACAAAAAGAGATGGCGAAAGAAAATCAGAAAGTCACATGAACACGGAGTATTTAGAATTCCGTACAGGTACAATATTAGAAGTCTAGTAATATGAATGAATGAATGAATGAATGAATGAATGAATGAATGAATGAATGAATGAATGAATGAATGAATGAATGAATGAATTATACTTTATATCATTAATGTCAATATTAAAGAAAGATAAATACTAAAATGTAGATAAATAAATGAATAGATAAATAAATTATAGAAAATAAATAAATGAATAAATATTTATATATGCAAAATAACAGTATAAAGTTCAAGTCCTCTTGGAATAGTTGAGATATATAGAAAGAAAAACTGAAGAGCCTGAATGGCGAAAACGTTTTGGGAAATAAAGTATGAATCATTTCTGAATCTTTCTATACAAAATAATATATATAATATTGTATGCGTCTAGTAAATGAATGAATGGATGATTGAATGAATGAATGAATGAATGAATGAATGAATGAATGAATGAATGAATGAATGAATGAATGAATGAATTATACTTTATCTATAATGTCAACATTAAAGGAAGATAAATACTAAAATGTAGAGAAATAAATGAATAGATTAAAAATGATAGAAAATAAATAAATGAATAAATATTTATATATGCAAAATAATAGTATAAAGTTCAAGTCCTCTTGGAATAGTTGAGATGTATAGAAAGAAAAACTGAAGAGCCTGAATGGCGAAAACGTTTTGGGAAATAAAGTATGAATCATTTCTGAATCTTTCTATACAAAATAATATATATAATATTGTATGAGTCTAGTAAGATGAATGAATGAATGAATGAATGAATGAATGAATGAATGAATGAATGAATGAATGAATGAATGAATGAATGAATGAATGAATGAATGAATTATACTTTATCTATAATGTCAATATTAAAGGAAGATAAATACTAAAATGTAGATAAATAAATGAATAGATAAAAAATGATAGAAAATAAATAAATAAATAAATAAATAAATAAATAAATAAATAAATAAATAAATAAATAAATAAATAATTTTTTTTTTTAAATTATCTATTAATCCTTTAATTTTTCAGCTGCAGAACAACAATATATATATTGTAACGTACGACTATGTCTTTAATGTATGTCTCTTAAAAATATTTATCAATTTTTTGGATACATTGTATTTATGAAATAGATTTTTAAAAAATACCTACCTTTAATAGCTGCCATGTCTTCTTCTTTCTCTGTTTTTCTTTGATGACTCTCGTTGGCATTATTTATAGTATTCCTTCGTCTTTATCATTAACCAATAAGAAAGAAGCCTCGAAAAGCTCGTGGCCAATGAAATCATTCTGTGAATAGAACTCGACGGACGCAAACGATATATTCGAATAAACGCTCACAAGGCAAGATTATTGTATTAAACACACACAAAAAAATAAATATGCCTTTAATTTCTTTATTTTTCATATTCAAATTCCTTTTAGTATAATTAGTGTGTGTGGGGGGGAGGGGGGGGGGGTGGTAATAGCAATTTACGCTATGTGTTTATAAAATGTTACTGTAAACAAATTAGAGGAAGAACATTTTGTGGCTTTTTGAATACTAAAGTGTTTTCCTGTACACATGTATAAGTAAAACTACATACTAAAATAAAATGGCGTAGCTCTAGGGAGAAAAGTCAGGATGGGGGATTTCAAAGCAAAATAATTGAGGGGAGGCGAGACTGGTGAAGAAGTACTGTATGTACAGTATCAGCAAGTTACTATTAAGTTACTGTATATACAACGACACATTTTTACCGTATATGATGCGTAAATGAACTGGAGGATGCCTCAATGCAACTTGCAATTGAAGCTCCATAATGGGACATGAAAACACATTTGAAATACAGGTACTTGCCTTTCCAAAGACAATAATATGATTTAGAAATCAATCTAATGTATTATATGAAGGAATATTTGCTTTAAACAGTGGCGGATTCAGGGGGATGCGGAGGGGGCGTCCCCCCCCCCGGCACAGACCCAAAATTTTTCCAAAAACAGGAATATTTTAGCCCATTTTCAATACAAATTGGCAAAATTCGCCCATTGACCCCCGGCAAAGGGGGCACTGGATCTGTAAAGGTCTTACTTGGTATATTCAATGTTAAGTAATCTAAAAAAAAAATTAATAATAATAAAGAGGGGGAGGGGGCCTCTTCTTTGCTCTTGAAATCGACATATTCAATACAGAGAAAGAAATGTAGTATGCGTGGTATGTAAACAGTATATATATTTCACTTTGGTAAACAATCGTCTCTGCATCAAAACTAAAAGAGAAAATATATTTTTTTTTTTAAAAGTTCATACGGAAACATTACAAATTATTCCCGCAGGATTGTTACAGAATTGTACAGAAGATGGCACCGGGAACAAAAAAAGAAAAGAAAAAAGAAATTGAAAAACATTAGTTAAATCAAAGTCGAAATAATTTGGGCATATTTGACATCTTTGTTTTACAAAATGAGAACTAAAATAATCATGCAGTATGATTCAAACTTTGAATTTGCATTTTATCTGTCAGTGGCGTGGCTGCCATATATGCTTGTAAGCTAAAGCATCCAATTTTAATCATTTTACATTTCCTAATTAAGTACATGTACTAATACTTTAAGGCAATGACATGTAACAAATTAAGACTATGTATAGGATCAACATACCCCCCCCCCCCCCTTTCCAAACATCATGAAATTTATACGTAGCTACGCCACTGTCTTTCTTACACACTGGCATAGCGTGGGAAAGTATATATACCTCATCGAAAGTTACTGTCACTTCCGTCCAACGTGAAGGCAAACAGGTGTTCAAGTTATTTGCAGTGGCTTCTAAGTAAAGATAGCCGCCGTCTTTGATAACACGCGACGGATGGCTGTCGACGTCAGAGAGAGAGAGAGAGAGAGAGAGTTTGGGGTTGGCGAGTGGGGTGGAGGTTGTTCTCAGATCAAAAGTTGTTAAGCTACCGAAAAGGAAAACATAAAAATAAAATGAAATATAATGAAATAAAATAAAATAAAATAAAATAAAATAAAATAAAATAAAATAAAATAAAATAAAATAAAATAAAATAAAATAAAATAAAATAAAATAAAATAAAATACAAACATGTAAAATAAATAGAAATAAATAAAAAAAAAAATAAAATTTTTAAGCAACTGAAAGGGGAAATTTTAACATTTTTGAAATATCTCATTTATAAAACGGGAACTATGCAAAACGCAATTTATAAAATATAAAGACTCTAAACTTTGAAAAAAAAAGTATTTGTGTTGACATGAAAAAAAAAAGCCGGATAGTCATTGTATTATAATCATTCTTTTGACATGTGGAGTTAAAACATTTCTAACGGACCCATGTCATGAATACAATTCAATACTTTATTCTCATCACTTTTTTTTTTACAAAAGTATATTAGAGAAATATACAATACAATGATGTTATACAAAACATTTTTATATGCATGCGTGAACATATCACATAAAATGATAAAGAAGTGTGGCGTCAACATAAAATATTTTGTGATCTGCAAACCAAAAATATTTATTAACATTTTTGATTAACAACATATATACATTTTAGATTTTAAAACTGATTTTCGATGAAGGTCTGGATTTTTTTTTTTTTTTTTTTTTTTTTTTTGCTTATTCTCTCTAAGCTACTCACTTTGTCTTATACAAATTGCACTTATATTCATTTCGTTTATCCAATTATGTTCAGTGGCGGATTCAGGGGGGTGCGGAGGGGGCGCCCGCCCCCCCCCCCCCCCCGGCACTGACCCCAAATTTTCCAAAAACAGGTATATTTTGATCCATTTTCAGTAAAAATCTGCAAAATTCGCCCCTTGACCCCAAGGCAAAGGGGGCGCTGGATCCGCCACTGATGTTACAGAAAATCACAAGCTTGAACACATCGTCATGCGTGTGCAGGCGGCCTAAGTATGTGTACACGCGCCCAAAGGAATATGCACATGTACTTGTGTGACATCCTAATAAGTAAATTGGTGAACAGATCGAGTACCATTACTTTCATATACTATCTACGTGTAAATTATTTATATATACCAGCACGTACTCCGTTATATGTATACAGATGTATACAGTACGTTTGATACATGCACTTGCAGGTGTAATTTACAAGATCGAGTATCGCTCAAACATACTGTACGTACTACATGTACTAATATAGTGTTCTAATCATATATACCGTATAAATAAATATACTGCTAAAATATGTATACAGTACGTTTGCACACCTAACCATATGGTACAGATAAAAACGCTAATAACTACGGTAGCGGATTCATGGCGGGAGGGGGGAGGGGAGACGTACATGTACGGTAATTGAACGTGTCGTCCTCCTTTCCCCTGGCAGTGACCCATTCCCCAAGCCATGTATTTTGTCCAATTTTCAGGTAGTTTTGATTGAAATGGGCAATCTTCGACACTCGACAAAGGCGGTACTGGATCCGCCAAAAGAAAAAATCGAAATATTCGATAATTAGGTATAAAAGTTTGCCAAAGCCAACAAACAGTCGCAAATCGCATATGATAATTCAAATAAGGAATTTGCATTAGTTTCTTGAATTAATAAATCTTGTGAATTCTTGTCTTTCAAAACGCACAGGAGGAAAAACAAAGAATAACGTATATAATAAAAAACGATTAACGAAAAACGCTAAACGAGAAACGGATAACGAATAACGACCTTTTCCTCCAGTCACTTTTTTCAGTTTTTGTGTATGTATTTTTCTTGTTTTTTTTTTCTAAGCTACACAAAATAACCCTATCATTTACCTTATGCAAAATGCAATTAGTCTCGTTTGACTCTTGTTTCTGATTCACAAGTGTATGTGATCTTGTAGACATGCGTGTGCATTCATGCAAATGATGCCGGACAAGCGGCCTAGTTATGTGTACACGCGCCCGTAGAAATATGTACATGTACTTGTGTGACATCCTGATAAGTAAATTGGTGAACAGATCGAGTAGCATAACTTTCATATACTATCTAAGTGTAATTATTTATATATACCAGCACGTATTTAAAACTAGTGGCGTTATGTATACAGTACGTGTGATATACGTGTGTACACATGTAATTTACAAGATAGAGTATCTATACTACTGTACGTAATACAGTGTTCTGTACGGCATGTAGTTGATGTATTTAGTGCATTAATAAACATACTGTATAAATTATATACTGTACATTTGCACATCTAACAATATGGTACAGATACAAAACCTAATAACTACGGTAGTCCAATTCCCCAAACCATGTATCTTGTCCAATTCTCAGCAAGTTCTAGTTGAAATAGGATATATTCGGAACTGGATCCACACCCTCCCCCCCTCAAAAAAAAAAAAAAAAAAAAAAAAAAAAAAAAAAAAAAAAAAAAAAAAATTTAAATAAAATAAAAATAAATAAATAAATAAATAAATAAACATTCGCAAATCGCACATGACAATTCAATAAGGAATGTACATGTTACTGATTTTATAAATCTCGCGAATTCTTATTTTCATCTTCCCGTCTTTCAAAACGCACAAAGAAAAAAAAAACGAATAACGCATAATAAAAAACGATTAACGAATAACGAAAAACGAAAAACGGATAACGAATAACGAATAACGAATTACGAATAACGAATAACGGATTACGATTAAAACGAAACGATTCCCACATCGTTAAACGTTACCGTTCGTTTTTCTTTAATCGTTGTGCGTTATTCGTTCGTTATCTCTGGATCGTTAAACGTTTTCGTTCGTTTTTTGCATGTAAGATAACGTTGTCGATACTGTAGCTATACAAGCAAGGTCTTCAATTTCCATTTCTTTCATCATGAATATTTACTACAATGACTTTTAGAAATTTTTATGATGAAAAAATCAAATTCTTGTAAGTAGTTGGCATGCAGCGCCACCTATTGGTAGAATTACCTAATACATGTGAAGATCAAGCTGAAATTGTCATATTTTGTCAACAAAAATTCCATTTGCAGTACAGAAAAATTCCAAAGACTACAAGTGAATTGGCTAGTACCAGATAAAAGTTTCATGAGCAATACTACAGAAATTGAAAAATTCGCAATTTTCAAAGAGAGATAACTCTTACAAGTAGGTTAGTTTCTAAAAATAGAAATTTAATGTAATAGATAAACAGTTATAAATACCGATACAACGCCTAAAAGGGAAAAATTGTGTTTTTGATCTAAAGGGCATGTCTACGAGAATTATCCATCAAATGGAATGACTCGGCATTTAATGTATGTATGCGGTAGAGGGCAATCACGAACATGAAAATTTGACCCCGTGAAGGCACATTTTTACACACAACTTTGCTGAAACTAGGTCAAAGTTCAAGGTCATGGTTATAACTTGACCTCAATCTCAAGGTCTTACAACATAGATCATAATTGCCAAATATGAAGTCTCTATCTCATATAAATCAGAAAATACAGAGCTAATTAAACAAAAATTGGTAACTTTGCGGACTAATATTTGACATACTAGTACCATTAATAAAATATAAATACAAAGGTCATATAATTGCCTCAAGGATAGGACCTTTCCATATACATCATGCATGTATTTTATGAAAGCACCATAGCATAAGAATCCAAAGATCTTAATCAAATCAAAGCAGTAAATTGACCATTCTAATCGTATATCGTAATGAAGCAACATAAAGATAAAAAAAAAGACAAAACAGCAATATTTTAAACAAAGCTTTTAATAAAGACATGCTAGTATACAGATTTCAAATATTGAATCAACCATGTAAACAACTAGAGATTTTTAGGAACATTCAAATATATTGCCTGCATCACCATTGCAATGTTGCTCATCGGCCCAACGTTGGCCCCACAAGTTGGGTCGCTGTTGGGCCGATGTCAGACCTCGGATGTTTACACGTTGGACCAACGTTGGCCCAATTTAACATATATATATCGGATTAATGTTGGTCCAACGTCAATCCAACATTGTAATGATATGTTGGCTGAACGTTGGTTTTTTGTTGGTTACGTTGGCCGTAGCTCCTTTGGTGATCTGAAAGTAGAAAATAAATATCCTCATATTTATTGATCCACAAGTCTGAATATACATGTAAATCACTCAATGTTAACTATCCGACTTCAAACACAACACTGGTCCTTTGGTATCTCCACTTTTCCTTTCTTTCTCATCAAGTCGAATACTATCTCCAAATCATTCGATCAACTGATCTCCATTTCAACGTGGTAAATTACTACAAAAGAGAAAAGATACAAAAATATCAGATATTTAAATAAATTAACATGATTGATGATACTAGTTAATTGAAAATAAATAAAATAATACATACGAATTGCCAACAATCATGAATAATAATAAATATAATGTACTTACTTTTACTGCCTACACTTTACAAATCTTTAGCGTCCACTGACCGCTCTTGCTCTATTTCAGATTTATCTTTACTTAAACCTTGTAGTTTGCGTCCCAGATAAGAAACGTCCGGTATCAGGTTGTGCAATCTAGCTCCGTTGCCTTAGAAACTGATCAGACATCTGGTTTTAATTATGACTTGACCGGCCAAGCGCTGACCTAGATCTTATCTCTGCAGTTACTTTGGTAGTTAATTTATAATAAGTTGAATTTTATAACGTAATACAGGAACCTTGAATTACTGACATATTATATAAATGTATGTATCGATCATTGTGAAATAAATGTATACATGCACATTATAGACATTATCTAATATTTTGTATGATTTTTTATTGTTTTCTTTACCCAATGTTTACGTTGGTCCAACGTTGACCCAACGTCTTACAGCACCGCAAAAAGTATGTCCTCTTTTGGAGGACACAAATTTCTTATCTAAAGACTTGTTAAGTATTTGAAATTTTTTGAAAACTTCATAGATCAAGACTTTTCGGAAATGAAAAATAAACGATATTTTGAAAATTAACCTTGTTATAACGTACGTAGGTCCAACGTTGGCCCAACGTCAACCCATTCATACCATTATTGCAAATAATGTAAAAATGTTAAAGAGGAATAACTTCAGTTAATATTGTCCAGTTACAAAAGTCAGATTGACTTTTTATTAAATTAGATTTCATTTGAATCTTTACATTTTTTCTTTATTTTGGACTAACGTTGGCCCAACATTGAACCAACGTCGTAAATTAGATTATTATTCTTTTGACTCTTCTGGCTTCATTTTATTATTTTGAAACAAAATTATGATCTTTTTCAATGATGGTGTGTATTTTAAATCTCATTTGTAAAATTATATAATTCGATCGGTGCTTTTATCTTGAACATACGATATTGGACCAACATTGGCCCAACCCCAGTCCAACAACAGCGACAATTCATTGGTATGTCCGACAAATACAATGTTGGGCCAATGTTTGTCCAACGTAGACATGCCAACGCCAACCACCGGCCAACCATACAACATATTACCAACATTGGCCCAACGTAGTCATGCTATCTGGGTGTACATTCAGGTTAAGGTCATATAGTTAAAAACCATTGATACTCAGTTAAGTCCTTGTCACTAGGAATGCTAATTTGAAATATTTTCATGAATATCTTGTCACTATCAGATAAAAATAATGCTCAATCTTATATTTCTCGGGCCAGTTCAAGATCACAAGAAAACCTGTAAGACTAAGGAATGTTTCCTGAAATTGGTATTGAGTAGCTTTCAGAAATTATCATGAGTGGTGATTCTTTAAATATATTTTTGGCATTAATAAGTTTGACAAATAAACTTACAGTGAACATGTAGACTTTTATGTCGAAAACTGAAAAACCAACATCGATTAAATTTCTGTTGAAAAGAAGCAACATTTTCAGTATTTTTTGTATCCTAAATCAAATGACTTGACCTTTCAGGAATGACCTTGGGTTACCTTGGTACAACAGCTTTCCTCCTGTAAAGCATGTTGAAGTATTATGATACAAAATGAAGATTATGCATGACATAACACTCTCCTATCCTTATGGGGCTAGCTAATAAGTATAGCTAATAATAATAGTATAATTTTTTTCTCCTTTACCATGTTTAAGAGTTATTTCAAAATCCAGTAACAGTTTGACACACATGTAGTAACAAATGAAAATTCAAATTTTCTTTGCTCCTTTTCATTGTCGGTATAATCAATATCTACTTGTGCTTCAGTATCTAATTTTCATTTAATTATCTCACACACTTCCTTTGTAAAATTCAATACTAGTTCTTGTAAAGATGGTGCAAATACATTCATAAATTCTGTTCTTGCTTGACATGTAATACTGATCTTGCACTGTAAATCTGAATATTTTCAAATGATGCAAGATTTCAAGTAGAGCATGTTCTTGTTGTACCATTCATTTCCATAGCTAGGCTGAAGATGTTGTGGTGATCTAAAATAGATAAATATAAACATACTTTAAGTTTATTACAATACATTTGAGTAGCCTGAATTATATTACTATCAGAACAGAAGATTCACGTCTATGATTTTGAGAAATTATAAAAGAAATTGAAATTGTGTCATATATATACATGTATATACATATATATGAGGTGTCATTAAAATCAGTATGGTATTCTGAAGATGATGGGAATATTCTTCATGTAACATAACTGTTAATGTACATTGTATAAACATGATAAATACTATAATAGGCTTGTATTATATTATTTGAAGCAAAGTGTGCACATAAAAGGATGATGTAATGAAGATTACTGTTTATTGTCACCAAAAGGCTGATCCTTCATATACATGTCATACATACATGTATGCCACTCTAGTTTGCAGGCCAATTAACATGATTGAAAATACCTGCTGAATATATACCTTGCGAAATTGGGTATAATTGTTAAATGTCCTCAAATTCTTTCAACCCACTCTTTCAGTAAGCTGTAAGTGCAGAATAGGCTGCTAGTATGTAACTGCAAACCTGAAAAGAAGACACATGGGGTACTGTAAAATAATTTAACTTTTGTTGGTCTCAATTTTTCAATGAAAGTCATACAATCATGTGCTATCTACATGTTTATAGATGTTCAGATAATGTGTTAAATCTGCCCTAAAAAAATCAAAATTTCAAAATGCTCAATTTCAGTAAATTCATTTTTATCCCAACCAAATTTATTAAAATAGGTAAGACAATAAGCAAGAAATAATCAGGGGATATCAGGCCTAAATTAATTGAGTCCTTATCTGAACAATTCCTTACATATAATTTTGGAAAGATGTTTCCTTAACACTTCTCTGTCATCAAAACAATCATTATATGCTAGAAGTTTTATAAAAGTGTTATATAAATGTACAAAATGTAATAGGCCAGGAAAGTCTCGTAATGGCGTCACTTCCGGAATCGGCGCTGGAGATAAACAAACCAACACGTGGTTTCACTTTCGCTTTTACTTCACCTTGAACTTTAATAATGCTCTGTTTTGTTGCAAACTGCAACCACCAGAGCTTGCGGGAAACGTGCTCGTTCTTTCGTTTTCCAAAGAAAACATTAAAACAGTGGGGAAAGTTATGCAGGTAGGTCCAAATCGATAAAATAACATGTATAAGCATGACCTTCAATCGTATGTAGCTGCCAAAAGTAGATTTACACATGAAAGTATGTATATATATACGTATACATGGTATAAGAACGGGAAATTTAATGATTTAAAATACATGAAACAGTGAAGCTGTTCACTGCAAACTTAATCAGAAAAAATGAGACCCCCATGGGGTAGGGGAGGGGGTGTGGATGCCATCATTTGATTTGTAGGGTGTGGGCAACTAGACAGCAGCTTGATTGTATTCAAAATTAAGGTCTCGTATTCTTATTTTATCGAGAAATGTTACCTACATAAAAGGTCCCTCCCCCTTCCTGGACCAAAAATAAAAACCTTGATAATCTCAGGCTTCAGCCCCCTCCCCAACATACATGTACCTGTGACATGCACACATATATGTAACCTTTCAAAACAATTAACCGTCATTTTTCATACCAAACTGTTTGTGGAACAGATTTATATCATTTCTATTTCACAGTCTGTCCATCACTTGCATTCATGTATTTCAACATGTTACCAGCTATCTAGCCTGATATCCTCCTATTTATAATAATTGATAATGCTTTGAGTCAGAGTCCTCCAACTTTGTATATATTTTGGGTACATATGATACCTATAGAGTACATGTAACACTTTCATTGAATTTGGTTTATGAATTTATAAATTTATCCTTTTAAGAAGGAAAGATCGGACTGTGACAGACAGTGACAGAATATGCAGTTGTCATTTTAAGGATGGGCTGAAAGTCAATGGACCCACAATATTCCCATGGAATCAGGGGAAGGCCTTCGACTTTGTGGACCCCAATTCCATATCTAGGTTTGTTACTTGCTGTATTAATTAATTGATTATATGTATGACCATGACATTAATTATACATACCGTATAAAAAAAGCAGTAGAAAAAGTAAATTCATTTAAGTGAATAACCTGGAAACAACATTAAAATTACAGGAAGACAAAACAGTTAGATAATAGTTATGATGTACAAGAGTCTGAAGAAGCTGTCCGTGAAACTGAGGTGGCAGAGGGAGATGGGCCAGTTCTTGCTGTGACCATGACAGAAGCCTTGGATCACAGTTACTACAGATCATGTGAATCCCTTGTTCAAGAGATAATGGTGAATTAATTTTACAAAAAAAGAACAAAGTAGAATAGTACTGTATTAAACATGTACTATATCATTTCTGTATAAAAGAAGGGTTAATAAATATGAGATAAGGGTACATTGTAATTTTATCTTGCTATTTCCTATAAGAATCTCACCAATATAATAATATCTGCCTAGATCCATTAGATAAATGTTGAATATGATATGTTGCAAGATATTGACAGGGCAATTTCAGAGAAACTCTCATGTAAGCATATATATATACATGTACATTGGGCTAGTCAGTTATGGACTTTTTATGTTGTTAATATTTGCAATATAGTACAATGTACAACATGTATTTTAATCTCAAACCTGGCATCCATGTCTTAATATAACTGCTTGTCTGTAATTATTATGTAATCACATTTTCTAATTTCATTTAATATATAACTGTTACAGAAATTGGAACAACATATAAAAAGTTTGGAGCAGGAAATTGAGGAACTCAAAACAAAGAAACACCCATTTACTATTGACCAAATTATTGACTGTGAAAAGAAGGTGAAATTTAAACACATTAAATTCTTATTCTGGATCAGGATATTAGAAAAAATACAATAATGAATAACTTTAACCAGGCATTTCTGAGCTTTATTTAATTCCTCCCATTTCACACATATATTTATGTACATGTCTAGGGAAATAATGTAACATCCTAAGGAGTCCCCCCTCTTAGTTTGTCAGATATGCATTTATTTTAGTTGCATAATTTAATCTTAGTTAATACATGTACACGTACCTCTTTTCAATCTAATTATTTTTTACTTTCTTGTAGATGCTGATGTACACAACACTCAAGGCAGACATGTTCAACATAATTGATGCCACATTACAAAGATTCCCTTTGAATTATGTTGATGGTTGGACACCTGGTGCCATTTCAAGAAGAGATCAACTTCTTATGACTCTTATGAAACTTAAATTGAACAGCCCTATTCTTGATCTTGCTGAGCGCTTTTGTACCAGCAAAGCTACAATTCATAACATTGTTACAACTCATATATTTGCATTACATGAAGTTTTCTTTGAAGGGATGATCGATAACAAGATGCCCTCTTTGCTCAAGTGCAAGTCATCAATGCCAGCCAGCTTTGGGGACTTCAGCTGTTGTCGCCTAGTCATTGATGCCACAGAAGTAACACAAAATGTGCCAGGGCAGGACATGAATGCACAGTCACACACGTATAGCTCTTACAAGAACCGCCATACGGTGAAGTCAGTTACTGGAGTTGCCCCCAATGGAGCAGTTGTTTATGTTAGCAAATTGTACCCTGGTAGTACATCAGATGTTGCAATTGTTGATCACAGCAATATGCTTGCTCAGCTGTCACCAGGAGATATGATACTGGCTGACAAGGGATTTACTATCCATTCATTGCTTCCATCAGGTGTTCATCTAAATATTCCACCCTTCTTAAAGGACAAAGGTCAATACACACCAGCAGAGGTACAGATGTGCAGAAAGATTGCTAGATCACGAATTCATATTGAAAGAGTGAACGAGAGGATAAAAAATTTTGAAATTCTATCCCACATTCCTCAACAGTTTCGACATATCAGCACAAAGATTTTCCAAGTATGCTCAATGCTAGTAAACTTCCAAGACCCGATGATCGCTGAAATTGCTGAAAACTTTGCACAGAACCAACAGTAATATACCAATCAATCAGACACCACATATATATAATAACACAGCAGTATCAGTGTTAATGAGTGTATTATATTTTGTCAAATATGAAATATTGTAACATTTAATGCTTATTTATTGCATTTATAGATATTTATTATACATGTATAGTCTATTTCTATTCCCACTCTCTTTGGCTGAGAACTGATCATATTGACCTGTGAGTGGCAAATTCATTAAATAATACTACCCTGAAGACTCTTGCTTTCGGTTTACCATGAAATATCGAAAATACGCGAAATTTATATCTGTGATGCCATTAACATAATTTCGTAAACAGCAGCAAGAACACTGAAGCTGAGCAATGAAATCCTTGAATTTTGAACCGATCTAAGAATTACAATGGATTTTGACTCTGAAATCATCTTAATTTGACTCATCGAATGATTAATATGTTACGTTTAGTATAATTCAGTGACAGATTATGTTTAATTTGTCTTTGAAATATTTCTTAAAAGAAAAGTCAGTTCCAGCCATTTTTGAAAAGGTAGCTTTATAAATACTGAGTAAATGTACTATATGATAAAATAATTGTGGACTTTTCACTTGATGAATATGGTGTGATATTTTCTTAATTTGAAAATAATGACCTCGGCTATCGCTTCAATCAATATTTTCAAATTAAGAAAATATCACACCATATCCACCTCAAAAAAAGTTCAAAATTGTATAATGTTAAATATTTATTAGTATTGTAACATTTTATGAATTTTAATGCTTATTTATTGCTGGATGATTGGAAGAAGTTTTGAAAAATAAAAGTCGTCAAGCTTTTCCATATTTGGTGTCCACATTGCATCTTGTAGAATTCTCACAATGGCAATGTCCTTTGTCGTCCATACTACAAAGTCACAGGCAGACTTGTTCAAGATATGTAGTTGTCCCTGAACCTGGTCATAATAATGATGATCCTGCTTCAGTCTGTAACTGGCCTTTCCATTGTGCGTTTGAATTTCTAGCAAGATAAATAACAATTAAAATATACATGAATCTACAACTGTTTAACATGCTAACACTAAGTCTCTGAGAACAAAAAGAACTCAAGATCTTAATTTAACAGACAGAATAAAAAGGGATAACCAGGCTTGGACTTGAACCCACATGAAACATTTGGTTTCTATACAAGACATTATGTCTATGTTGTAACTACTCAGACTGCTCATCAGAAGAAATTTAAATCTTTTGACCATCAATGACATCTATGAATATTATTTCCTTTAACAAGGAAGTTGTAAGCTAAACTACAGAAGCCAACAAATGCCAGCTGCCAAACTTGGTGTAATTTTTAAGTCATAATAATAACTTTTTATAATGTAAATTTAAAGACATAACTATCTTATAATTATGACTTAACTTTCTCGTAATTACGACTTACTTCGACTTACATGTATTTTGTAATCTCAATTTAGTTATCTCGAAATTACAAATAAGTTCGCCATTATTATGACTTAGTATAGTTTTAAAAGTTGTAATCACAACATACTAAGTTGAAATTACAACAAAGATAAGTCGAAGTGACTACATACAGGATAACTAAGTACATGTAATTTCTAGTTCATAAAGTCATAATTACAACATTCTAAATTGTAATTACAACTTTAAATTTACACTTATGTTGGTACTTGTAGGCTTCCATACTAAACTTTTAGAATAGGAGCAGTTGTTTCTATACATATCATACTGGTTTTTAAAATTATGAGATAACCTAAGCAAAAACCTTTGCAGGATGTAATAGCTGCCTGAATGGTCAAGTTACGGGCACTGAATGGGCACTTGACTTCCATTATCTCTGGTCGCAATCCAATAGCCTCTAGCAGCTCGGCCACTTCAGGGTCCTGGTGGCTGTAATTGTAGGTAGCAGCACGGTGGATAATACCATCTGGACTCGCTCCTAGTACCCCACTTTCATGAAGCCACACACCTAAAAAGTTTTGAGATTGAAATAACAAGTGCCTGCAGAAATGTATGCATGCAAGTTTACTTTGATTTCTGTGGAATTGACAGATGATTGATCTTATCAGAAGATATGTTTACATGTACCTGTCTCTGTAACAACAGCATCCCCAAATGAGCAATACTGTTCTCTGGCAACTGACTTGTTGGTAATCCCCCACAAGATGGCATCCTTGGTTGACAAGTCATAGGATGACAAAATTTGTTTGAAAAGTGATGGCGGAAACCTGTATACAAAATATTAACATTCAGTCAGGTTCTGCTTAAAGCATTCACCAAACATTTACACTTACGTTGGCATTTGTTGGCTTCCATACATTTATTTCAAAGAAAAGTTACTGAGTGAGTACACTATGTGTGCACGACCACAGTTGATAAATTCCTGATCGCGGCTGATAACTTCATTTCATAATTCCTATTTACAATTGATAATTGATAGAATAATTAAAATTGACATGCTTGGAGGATTTGATCAGGACTTCAGGCTTATACTAGCATTGCATCTGACTAAACATTATTGTCCACACTTTCTGTATTTTGACAGTAATGATAGCAAGCCTTCTTGTCAGAAATCTTTTGGATGAAAACTGTAAAACATTTTGGCATTCTAGGCACTAACCTGTTTCTTCTGATGGCTGCAAGAACTGGGCCAAAATTGGAAGCTGTTAGACGGTTCTTCCTAACCATGGCCCACAGGTGATTGTTTCTCTGTCCAGCAGTTAGTTGTGCTACCTATGAGTTTAATTTAAACATAGTTTATATAAAGCATTAAACTGGATTGGGTATATGATTGAAAGCCCTCTAATATAAGCAACACATAACCGTTACATCTAATTATAAAATAACGTCATTTGTTAAGAATTATCACTTCATCGAATTCTTTCAAAATACATAAACTCGTTTGAAGATTGTATTGAATAAGAAATAAAATCAAAAACCTGCTGTATCTGCTCCTTTGTGATGGCAAGTTTAATCTTAAGCCACTGTAGCTTATCCGTGGTACTGGTATACTCCTGAGTCAGGAGCAAGTCCTCCACAGAGGGGACGTCCAGCTTCGGGACAGGGGGCTCCTCAGAAACTATCCAGTGCATGGCTGATAAATATAAAAAAGAAAATACCTTTCTTTAATAACATGTTTACTACACTTGTATGGTTTCAAATTATAAGTATAAATGAAAAAATGTTGAAAAGCCAAAAACAGTTATTATGAATTTGAGATGAAATAAAGTTATTCTATCTACATGATCTAGCATGTATTTATTTGATGTAATTACATTTAATGTTTTAACATTAAGGTACAGTGCTTTATATCAAGATAAATCTTAGAAATAAATAAGAAAACAGATTTTTATCAAATTGGGTTATTTAATTCAGTTACATTCCCAGCAGACATTTCAACGTTGAATAAACGTTGATTCAACGTTGAACTTCAACGTTGAAACAACGTTGAATTATGGTCTAAAATGAAAGTTGTGTCAACGTTGAAATGCCAACGTTGTTTCAACGTTGAAGTACCAACGTTGAATCAACGTTTAGATATGGACATTGTTGCAACGTTGAAATCTCGACGTTGTTTTAACGTTGAAATTTGGTTTAAAATGAAAGTTGCGTCAACGTTGAAACTTAAACGTTGAAGTATGTTTACTCTCTTTTTTCCTCACACCAGCCGGATTCTACAAGTATATTCCTCCTTTCAACATGATCACTGGACTTTTGACAGACTGAAGAACATGTGCCCAAAGTCACAATAAATTCTTATGAAAAAGTGAAGGAATTTTCGTAACTTTCATCATCAAATAAAAATTTTAGTTCATTCTCGATAATGTCCTTTCTGTTATCATTTCTACATACTTAATATAAATTCAGAAACTAAACATCGCGATTATCATTTTATAAGAAGAACTAAGGGATCAAAAGTTACGAAAATTCCTTTTAATTTGTCTTAAGTATTTTTGTGAAACAGGCTGTTGCTTTTATTTTCCATTTGTCTTTTTGTTGCATTTTCCATGCAAAATTTGTGTAAAATACATGCATGTTTATCAAGCAAAAGACTTAGAATATTTTGTCTCCACACTCGGTCCGTATTTTCATCATATCAAATCTAATAAAGATAACATGAAACTCATATTTTCTTTTGATTTAATACTTTACTTCTCTTTTTCATAAATTTACTTTTTTATACAAGTATGGTATTTATAAAGTTTATCTTTCACCAAGTTGTTTTCAATGTTCAAAGACCTGCTTCCACTGTTTCCTAAACGTTTTTCCAAATAGCTTCGTCAAAGATACTGCATGGTCGTTGAAAATGATGCATCTAATAAAAAAAAACTCAATTTAGTGGAATGTTCATCTTCGTCGTATACTAAATTCACTTAGATATTTTCTTAACGATTACATGATCGTAAATGTAGTTTATACTTTACATACCTTCTTCGAATTTTGACAATGAAGTTTGCTCTCAAGTTCCTTCTTATGATTTGGCAATGCTTTGTATGGTTTAATAATAATCTGAAAGTAAAACAGAAACTCAATAATTATTCATTTGCGATTTGCTAATTATTTAATTATAATGGGTGGTTGTCACTTGTGTCTTTATTTAGGCACGGTCCATTTGATATTCAGGGGGGGGGGGGGGGGGCTTGGGTTTTTTGTCGGAGCAAGATTATTTTTTTCACACTGGACCGGGGCAAAATTATTTCTTTCTTGCAAAGTTGGAGCAAGGAATTTTTTTTTCTAACAATTGATGTGTATATGAACAATGTTTTTTTTTTTTCAACAGATATTCTTTATTTTTACTTAAAATGTTCTAAACCGTACTAAATTTTTATGTAAAACTTGTATTCACTTCTAAACTGAGAGAAATAAAAGATTTTTACAATATATGATAGAATTTTCAATAAACAAAATGCATGTAAGGTCATGTAACATGTAAGAGGGCCTGAGGTGAGGGTCTTCTAGTCAAATTTTTAAATTTAGAAATGTAAACTAGTGAAAAACTTAATTCAATTCTCCTTCCAATATTGTATACAAATTTTAGACTCTAAGGTCCGATTCATGTATCTATGAAAATGATACTGATAAAGTATTGAAGGAAGCCCCTTTTATCAGTCACATGTATACTTTTGATATTTTTAAATATTAACTTGCCATTAAAGAAGAAAATTATAGGGAGGGAAGTGAGCCAAAATTTTTTAATATAAAGTGAAAATTAACTGCGGCGAGCGAAGCGAGCCGAAAATTTTTCAGGAATTTAAGGGAATTTTATGGTTATTCTTCAAATTCAGATTACTTGTAAGAGCAAGATTATTTTTTTCTGTCACACCATAAGCAAATTAATTTTTTTTCATCAAAATTCAGAGCAAAATTATTTTTTTCGAAAAAAAAACCCAAGCCCCCCCCCCCCCCCCCAGAATATCAAATGGACGGTGCCTTATACAAATACATCTTCAATTTTTTAAATTGATACATTATACAAATCTTACACCCCTCTTTCATACAAAAGTTATTTATTGTAAAATGAATAGCCCGGGATGTCCTACTCCATTTTGGCGAAAGGGTGGGGGATGTTTGCGGCCAACAGCATAGATTTCAATCAGCACAGAGATATCTAAAAACATATCCGCCTACAGATCATACAGAAAGAGTAACACCAAGAAATATAAAAGCGGTGTTTTATTTATAAATAACGATATGTTCATATTAGTTTTTACTAGGAGTCGGACACCATCGTCCCCAATATTTTAATGGCTTTTAAAATATATATAGAGAGAGAGAGAGAGAGAGAGAGAGAGAGAGAGAGAAAGAGAGAGAGAGCGCTCAGCTATTTATCTCTGACCTTGTTTATAAAGTACACAGAAAAGTTACATCATTTGTATTTATGGACGGCCGGCGCTAGCACGCCGAGTCAAAAGGAGGTCAAACTTCCTATACAGAGAGGCATGCACACTGCATATATACGTACACATGATATAGATATGTACAATGTTTGTATCTTGATTTGGTTTGTTACCATAGTATATTTCTTTCGCTCACTTAAACGAATATTAAAAAAAAATAAGCAATACTTCATATAATACATGTAACATGAGCACAGAAAAGTCGAAGTTTATCACGATAATACCAAAAATTCTCAGTCGGCACTCTTCAATAAGTTAACAATGAGAATATCTCTAGATAGTACTTCAATGTTCTTTTGATAATCATTTTATGCATAAAAGAAACGAAATACAAGGTAAAATTCACTCACTTTATCTGTGTTCTCCATCCATGCTAACTCCTACTCGGACTCCTTTCAAATTTGAAGCAATGCATGAGTCATCTGACCATCCTTTGTTTTGATTGGCGCGTTAGAGATGCTGACCAATATATCAAGTTCTACACGATGTTTAGTGCAATGTAGGGGAGAGGGTAACGCCCCGTCACGGATCAAGTCGGCGAGGTCCTTGGACTTTGCTGAACATTTTCGTTTTTACAGTTTTTTTTTTTCAAAGTCAAAGACCATTCCCTTGGACTCATTTTTTATACCCGACCAATTTCGTGTCCAATCCTCGTTTAAGAAACGTTTACTTTTCACATAATGCAAGACTTTTCCAATTGACAGAAAAGAATAGATTCGCACACGTGTGCCTACTTCATCTACCCCTCCCTCCCCTTTCTTTCAGTTATCTTTTTTTTAAATGATGATTCATTTGGTTGAAACACGCAACGTCGTATGACGTTGATAAATTCAACGTCGATTTTAGCAACGTTGTACAACGTTGAAATATAGTTGATCAACGTCGTCAACTTGGATCAACCATATTTCAACGTTGAATCAACGTTGCGTGTCTGCTGGGTTATTAGTAAACCAAAACATAACATTGAACATTTTAAATATAACAATAAAAACATTTGTTCAAGAGAAAGTAATAACGGTATGTCAAGATTTAGAATGCACAATGGGTACTAAGATTGAAAGAATATGTAAAAAATATGAACAATTAAATTTTGCATCATTATAACCTGAAAATCTACCAATGTCCCTCAATTTTTTACAAAGGAAGGTGACATCTGTTGCATCAACAGGTCTTGCTGTAGCCCTACCAGATAACGTGCAGTCAAAATGAAAAATTTACCATTTACACAATCAGAATTCATAAAAATTCACATCAGTTGATGTTTTGTTTGGCATATTCTTACCTGTATGTTGCTAATTCTGGTGGTGGTGGAAACAATTCCTCCATTGTCATTGTCTTTTTAGGGGGTCTGCTCTTTGGATGTTGGATCCATGATGCCCTTATATCCGTCTTACTGACATTCTTGTACCTATATATAGAGAAACATATTGCATACAATCTGAGTAAATAAGTAATATGATGATTGTATATTGACAATTTAGTTTAACACAGTATGAAATACTGTACATGCTTCCATTTTTTAATTGATAATATCACATGTACTTGCTGTTTGTTCTCGAGCCATTGTCAATGATAACATTTTTATCAAAGTGTATTATAGAAGGTATAGCTGACTAAATGATAATCTGAAATTATGTATAGTGTAAAATGTAAGATAACAATATGATAATGAATTAAAGAAGATAAGTAACTCTAAAATTTTAAACTTTTAATCAATGAATAAAAATTACATTAAATATAAATTAATACCCATATAATAAGAGGGATGCCTTATGATGACACTTGTCTTGTCCATTGACACAGTCACACTTGCTGTCTATTACTGTGTCATTCTCTCCCAGTGTCAGCTGGAAATATAAATATAAATAAATAAATAATCACTATGTGAAATTATACTCTGGCTACGTTGATCTATAAAGAAACTATTCCAATCCAAAATATATTTTCTTTAACACCCACCCCCCCCCCCTCTTTTGACTTTTCCAAGTACTGGTACAATACATGGAAATGGCATAACACATGTGTTCAGCACTAGTGAATTGTATTGTTCGATATTTGTAGGCTTTAATAATCATATGTGTATGTCAACCTCGTGGTATACTTACGGTAACATGATAGCTCCTGTCCCTCATGCTGGCCTGTACCCTTCCCTCCACATGACTCAGCTCAGGGTCGTAGATGAACTTCAGAACATGGTCTGATTTTACCGCCGATTCCGATTTTTGACTCAATTTTTTCGTTCCAGAACAAAAGTTTACCCAGTATAAAACAGAAAATGCCATAATTCAATAAATTACACATAGAATTTGACCTCTAACAACTGTCAACAATGGCGTCAATGTAACACGTGCTTTTGTTTATCTCCGGCCAGTCAAGTCACGTGAAATCTCGGAAAATCTCGTACTTCCGCTTTCTTGCCCTATAGGCTATTTATATTTTTCTTATTATTGCATTCAACTTGACTTTAATGCTCACGAAGACCTGACATCACAATATTTGACATTATTTCATTCTGTGACTATGGTGAGGACGAAAGAGGGGATGTTTGGTTTTGACATACATGTTTATAGATATAAATGCAAGTTTCGCCATATGTAAAGTGAAACTGGTCTATGGGACATGTCCAGAAAAAATTGGACCTATTTGATACATGTGTTCATTCTCAACTATTTCTAAATAACTATTAGTTCGCTTTAGCATGTTTAGGGAAAAAAATTCATAGTTTGTCAGATCTGTCAAAACATTAACACATTAAACTAAATTTAATATACGTAATGTAAATGAATATTTATTTAAATTCGGTACGTTTTTTCAACTATGTCAGAACACAAGCTCGAGTAAAGGTTTTGACCGACTAACTTTAAAAGAACATATATAAGACATTACATGTATCTAATTTAAATGTCTTCAAATTGAAAAGCATCATTTAAGAACAGATAAGTTAGCAACGTGGACCAGACATGCACGTTTCGGGTATTTAACCCTCATCAGTGATCCTAAATCTAAACAATGTGATATGCCAAAAAAGTATGGAAGTTACTATGTCGAAAAGGTGTTCCGAAAGGCGAAGCAGGATTGGTGGGATATGATACTACAGGACCCACTTTTTAGAAATTTCAAGAAATTTTGATAACAGAAATTAAGAACGCGTTGAAGAAACGATCAACCGAAATTGATCGGACTTGGCTACATATGCCCTCGGGGACTCCTGGTCCACCAGCAGTGACACTCACCAAGTGGTATAAATTTAAATGTCTTCAAATTGAAAAGCATCATTTAAGAACTAAACTATAAACATGTATAAGGCTACCTAGAGAGAAGATGTGCAGTCCACACACATTAGAGATGTGACGATAGTTGCCGACTTTCTATTGGTAAAGCCCCTTCAATTTTTGATAACTGATACTTAAAAATTGACAATTGATATTAGATTGTCAATCAGAAATAAAAGTAACTACAACATGTACAATCTAAATTGTTGAAATTAAAAGCTAGCAAAATAACATCATGCTTAGTCGACAAAAATGACCATACTGAATTGTTGCATTTCTGCTCATTTGCAGTACTAGTATACTGTATGTGTAAAAGTATGTTAAAAAGGCTACAGCTAGGTATTTCACCAGTTCAAGGGTCTTGAACATTTTTAATTTGGATTCCGATGATAAATCAATAATAAGTTTCAAAAAGTGTGCCGGTAAAGGATAGTAAAATTAGTCCAATTGCTCATCACAAACACATGTACGCGTCATTCCGTACTCACGGTATACTGATATATATATATACTTCTTTTCATGTGGTTGAGGTTTTTCTTTGTTTGCTTTGGTTCCTGTTTTGTCCTGGTTTTGTATGCCTTCGGTTTCTGATTTTCTGAATTATCGATTTTGTGCTGTATACAGGGATATGATCATTATCCATATTTGTCATCAATGCGGTGATGGATCTTGTACAAATGGAACCCTCCCTTCCCCGAATCGATGCCTAGAAACTCCTTAAATCATAGCCAAATGACATGGCAAGCATTGATCAATATACCATGACATTAGCAAAAATTATAAGTAATGCGTTTACAAGTAAGAACGGTAATCGCAAATACAAATTTATTGTAGTTAATTATGACAAAACCTACTTTGTAAAAGAAAAGTCCGATTCTGAAAATAAGTACACTGAAACAGATATCATTCAGATGTTAAACTTTCTGATCGACATCATTTTTGTGGTGTTTGGAGGAAAGGTCTTCTAGCAAATTGTCGGAATTCCAATGGGGACCAATTGTGCCCCACTCCTTGCCGACATTTTTCTTTACTCGTACGAAGCTGAATTCATTCAATCTCTGGTCTATGAAGGGAAAAGATACTTAGCTTCTGACTTCAACTTCACTTACAGATACATAGACGATGTGATGTCCATCAATAATCCAAAATTCGCGGACTACCTGAGCAGTATCTATCCTTCAGAGCTTGAAGTCAAAGAAACTACAGAGAGAAATAATTCAGCATCCTATTTGGACATAATGTTGTCCTACGACACTGATGGTCACATGAACACCTCACTCTATGACAAACGTGACGACTTCAATTTCAGCATTACAAACTTTCCTTTTCTGTGTAGCAACATCCCTCCATCGCCTGCTTATGGCGTGTTCATATCTCAGTTGATATGCTATGCCAGATCAAGTACCAAATATACGGATTTTGTTCTGAGAGCTAGGCGTCTTTCAGATAAACTTCTCAGTCAGGGATATGTCTGTGACCGACTGACATCGTCACTGAGGAAGTTCTACGGTCGATACGGGGAACTCGTCATTCACTATGATGTCCCACTCTCCAGAATGGTGGGTGATATTCTGTCATAGACCATTTGAACCATCCAACCAAAGATTGTACTCTATGTCTTCCGAAATGGAAGTTACCGGATGTGACAGTTCTACCGAATTGAAGCGGCGGGTGTTGCATGCAAGCAGGAGATGCTTACTCTTCCTGGGCACCTGGTCTCACTCCCATATCGGGAGTTCGCTTCTTTTCATATGGTGGAGGTTTTTGTTTGTTTACTTTGGTTCCTGTTTTGTCCTGATTTTGTATGCCTTCGGTTTCTGATTTTTGAATTATCGATTTTGTGCTGTATACAGGGATATGGTCATTATCCATATTTGTCATTATATTAATTCAAAATTATGCCGGCAAGTATCACGTTAATATGACTGTACTGCATATATATACTGAGTAACCCATTGTATAGTACAGCGAATTTACAAAAGTAAACTGAACCAGACAAAAAATTAGAACTTTAAAATAGATAATTTCATTCAAAAGACTAGTTAATAATTTTACATACCTGCAGCAAAGCTCCATGCTCCATAATACAAACAAGTACAACAGGTTCTACCTTCTCTTTCAAAATGTAAAACATCTGCGGTTCTTTACATGATTCTTCAATGGGGTCCGTGATCTAGGCCTTTTGAAACTCCAGAATAATTAATACAATATGTCCTAAAGGGTCTTTAGAATATAATTCAGCTTAAATGACCAGGGAAAACGCAACAAATGCAGCTGTGACTTTGGTGGGAAATCCCGGATTTATAAAAGCTCGATCCCGATTATTTTTTCGCCAATGAATTGAATGGCAAACTATTTTTCGTCTATAATACCGGAAATTTATATTTGCCAAGAAATTCCAGTTGATGGAATAATCCATGGAAGGTGCTTTATCTAAGCAACATATAAATAAAAAATATTAAGCGCTGTATGGGCTTTTATTTCGGTTTAACTGTTTTAGTCCTATTCTCTAAAGACTGGGGTAGACACTAATGTAAGGGATAAATTTGAAAAAGTCATATAAAATCTGTTTAGAATCTTGTTATTCTTTAAAGTTTTGGTCGCTTCTACAATGTTTCTTTTTTCTAAAATTCAGGGCTTGATTTTCCGACTCTTTCAGCACTCCAAACCCCTGATCCATAGCTTTTGCCAATATTTCCCGAATGGTCGATTGAATGGAAATTTCCTTTTTACTACATACATGTACTATCTTGTCCCTTCCAAGTATTATGAGCTGGTTTTGGAGTTAAAATTTGAAAATAGCTTGTATAGAAAAATAGCGATTCTGCATGGTTTTCTCGTAGACTTGCACTTAAAACACATTATAAATGCATATGGTCCCATTATTTAGATGTTTTACGTTTCATTAATATTCCTTTTCTTCGTCAAACTGTATAAAGGAAATTGAATTCGTGATCTTATAACTATCGACAAAAATAATCCACATTTGAAACCCGAAAACTGCTTTGATTTTCTTTACTAAAAAGACGCGTTTCTATACTTTCTATATACTTCTAAAACATAGACGGCGGGTGCGGCTAGCCAAGATCCGACAGTTAGTGTTTTGAATATTATTCCCTGACATTGTCGCCATAGCACTTTCTATATAGACGTGGCCTCGGACAGTGCATGTATTTTATATATTCTTTTCATTTTCGTGCATGAACATCGACGGCGGGTGCGGCTAGCCAACAGGGGATGCTTACTCCTCCCGGGCACCTGATCCCACCTCTAGCTTGCTAGGGGTCCGTCGATGTTTGGTTTTGCGCTCTATTGTGAGTGCTGTTGAGATTATCGTCAGGATCTTCTTTAACTCATTTGTGTCACACTTATGCCCTTTGCCGTGTGGAGCTCGTAAAAAAGTTCCCCGCGAGGGGTTTGACAGTAAGTGTTTTGAATATACTTCCCTGACATTGTCGCCATAGCACTTTCTATATAGACATAACGTCAGACAGTGCATGAAGTTTTTATATTTTCATTTCCTTACTTCTAAAACATAGACGGCGGTTGCGGCTAGCCAACAGGGGATGCTTACTCCTCCCGGGCACCTGGTCCCACCTCTAGCTTGCTAGGGGTCCGTCGATGTTTGGTTTTGCGCTCTATTGTAAGTGCTGTTGAGATTATCGTCAGGATCTTCTTTAACTCATTTGTGTCACACTTATGCCCTTTGCCGTGTGGAGCTCGTAAAAAAGTTCCCCGCGAGGGGTTTGACAGTAAGTGTTTTCAATATACTAGTACTTCTCTGACATTGTCGCCATAGCACTTTCTATATAGACATAACGTCAGACAGTGCATGAAGTTTTTATATTTTCATTTCCATACTTCTAAGACATAGACGGCGGGTGCGGCTAGCCAACAGGGGATGCTTACTCCTCCCGGGCACCTGGTCCCACCTCTAGCTTGCTAGGGGTCCGTAGATGTTTGGTTTTGCGCTCTATTGTGAGTGCTGTTGAGATTATCGACAGGATCTTCTTTAACTTAGTTGTTACCATCTTGAATGAAACTTTCAACATTTGTTTTTATGCACCAGACATTTCTGTCGGAAAGTAAATCCTCATCAGTGGTACTTTCAGCTAATATGATTCCTGACATAGCAAGATAAATTTAAGCGCCCTTCGGCTTTCTTGTTAGAATTTAAATCAGTGTGTTTACTAATGTAAATATTGCACAACTCTAAATGTTTTGTGTAGGGTCGATTCAGTAACGTAGGAAATGATCGTTGTTTTCGATTTTGTATTGTACCTCCATGCCTCTGTACATCATCCTAATAAACGTATACATGCTGACACGCAGGAGATGCTGACTCGTCCAGGGCACCTGGTCTCACGCCCATATCGGGAGTCGCATCTTTTCATGTGGTGGAGGTACTTGTTTGTTTGCTTTGGTTCCTGTTTTATCCTGATTTCGTTTGCCTTCGGTTTATGATTTTCTGAATTATCAATTTTGTGCTGTATACAGGGATATAGTTATTATCCATATTTGTCATTAATAATTTTGAAAATGAATGTAAACATATATTTACCATTGACTCCAAGATGTTCTCTCTGAATTTGGAAAACTGAAATAAAACGACAGATTGAGATGTTACAATCAGTTGCTAATATAACGGATTAATTTATTCCCGAACTCATTCGATTATTTCTCTTCAGTTTTTTTTTATTTCTTTTTTAGGAAGAAATGAACATGTATATGTTAATGAAGAAAATTCTTGATAGGTATTTAACATGTTTACTAAAAAATACTTTTGATAATCAAACTTCGAAGAGACAGGCGCACAGTTACATGCATAATGTAACGTCAAATAACGAATGAAAACACATTATAAATCATATGGTCCCATTATTTTGATCTGTATTACGTGTCATCCCTTTTCTTCGTGAAATTGTATCAAAGAAATTGAATTCATGATCTTATAACTTATCGAAAAAATAATCAACAGTTTGAAAACCGAAAACTGTTTTAATTTTTACTAAAAAGACGCGTTTCTAGTCGTTACCATCTTGAATGAAATTTTTAACATTTGTTTTTATGCACCAGACATTTCTGTCGGAAAGTAAATCCTCATCAGTGGTACTTTCAGCTAATATGATTCCTGACATAGCAAGATAAATTTAAGCGCACTTCGGCTTTCTTGTTAGAATTTAAATCAGTGCGTTTACTGATGTAAATATTGCACAACTCTAAATGTTTTGTGTAGGGTCGATTCAATAACATAGTAAATGATCGTTGTTTTCGATTTTGTATTGTACCTCCATGCATCTGTACATTATCCTAATAAACGTATACATAGGCATAAGCTGACACGAACAGGGGTTGCTTACTCCTCCCAGACACCTGATCCCACCTCTAGCTTGCTAGGGGTCCGTCGATGCTCAATTTAGTGCTCTATTGTGAGTGCTGTTGAGATTATCGTCAGGATCTTCTTTAACTCATTACTCCTCCCGGGCACCTGGTCCCACCTCTAGCTTGCTAGGGGTCCGTCGATGTTTGGTTTTGCGCTCTATTGTGAGTACTGTTGAGATTATCGTCAGGATTTTCTTTAACTCATTTGTGTCACACTTATGCCCTTTGCCGTGTGGAGCTCGTAAAAAGTTACCCGCGAGGGGTTTGACAGTAAGTGTTTTGAATATACTTCCCTGACATTGTCGCCATAGCACTTTCTCTATAGACATAACGTCAGACAGTGCATGAAGTTTTTATATTTTCATTTCCATACTTCTAAAACATAGACGGCGGATGCGGCTAGCCAACAGGGGATGCTTACTCCTCCCGGGCACCTGGTCCCACCTCTAGCTTGCTGGGGGTCCGTCGATGTTTGGTTTTGCGCTCTATTGTGAGTGCTGTTGAGATTATCGTCAGGATCTTCTTTAACTTGATTGTTACCATCTTGAATGAAATTTTCAACATTTTTTTTTTATGCACCAGACATTTCTGTCGGAAAGTAAATCCTCATCAGTGGTACTTTCAGCTAATATGATTCCTGACATAGCAAGATAAATTTAAGCGCCCTTTGGCTTTCTTGTTAGAATTTAAATCAGTGCGTTTACTAATGTAAATATTGCACAACTCTAAATGTTTTGTGTAGGGTCGATTCAGTAACGTAGTAAATTATCGTTGTTTTCGATTTTGTATTGTACCTCCATGCTTCTGTACATCATCCTAATAAACGTATACATAGGTATATGCTGACACGTAGGAGATGCTGACTCGTCCAGGGCACCTGGTCTCACGCCCATACCGGGAGTCGCATCTTTTCATGTGGTGGAGGTACTTGTTTGTTTGCTTTGGTTCCTGTTTTATCCTGATTTTGTTTGCCTTCGGTTAATGATTTTCTGAATTATCAATTTTGTGCTGTATACAGGGATATAGTTATTATCCATATTTGTCATTAATGTTTTTGAAAATGAATGTGAACATATATTTACCATTGAATTCAAGATTTTCTCTCCGATTTCCGAAACTGAAATAAAACGACAGATTGAGATGTTACAATCAGTTGCTAATATAACGGATTAATTTATTCCCGAACTCATTCGATTATTTCTCTACAGTTTTTTTTTATTTCTTTTTTAGGAAGAAATGAACATGTATATGTTAATGAAGAAAATTCTTGATAGGTATTTAACATGTTTGCTAAAATACTTTTGATAATCAAACTTCGAAGGGACAGGCGCACAGTTACATTCATAATGTAACGTCAAATAACGAATGAAAACACATTATAAATACATATGGTCCCATTATTTTGATCTGTATTACGTGTCATCCCTTTTCTTCGTCAAATTGTATCAAAGAAATTGAATTCATGATCTTATAACTTATCGAAAATTAATCAACAGTTTGAAAACCGAAAACTGTTTTCATTTTTACTTAAAAGACGCGTTTCTAGTCGTTACCATCTTGAATGAAACTTTCAACATTTGTTTTTATGCACCAGACATTTCTGTCGGAAAGTAAATCCTCAACAGTGGTACTTTCAGCTAATATGATTCCTGACATAGCAAAATAAATTTAAGCGCCCTTCGGCTTTCTTGTTAGAATTTAAATCAGTGCGTTTACTAATGTAAATATTGCACAACTCTAAATGTTTTGTGTAGGGTCGATTCAGTAACATAGGAAATGATCGTTGTTTTCGATTTTGTTTTGTACCTCCATGCCTCTGTACATCATCCTAATAAACGTATACATAGGCATAAGCTGACACGAAGGAGATGCTGACTCGTCCAGGGCACCTGGTCTCACGCCCATATCGGGAGTCGCATCTTTTCATGTGGTGGAGGTACTTGTTTGTTTGCTTTGGTTCCTGTTTTTATCCTGATTTTTTTTTTGCCTTCGGTTTATGATTTTCTGAATTATCGATTTTGTGCTGTACACAGGGAAATGGTTATTATCCATATTTGTCATAGAAAATGAATGTAAACATATATTTACCACTGACTCAAAATTGTTCTCAAAATATTCTCAAACCTGAAATAAAACGACAGATTGAGATGTTACGATCAGTTGCTAATATAACGGATTAATTTATTCTCGAACTCATTCGAGTTTTTCTCGTAAGTTTTGTTTTAATTCTTTTTAGGAAAAAATGTACATGTATATATTAATGAAGAAAATTTATGACAGGTATTTAACATGTTTAATAAAAATACTTTTGATAATCAAACTTCGAAGGGACAGGCGCACAGTTACATGCATAATGTAACGTCAAATAACGAATTAAAACACATTATAAATGCATATGGTCCCATTATTTTGATCTGTTTTACGTTTTATTCCTTTTCTTCGTCAAACTATATAAAAGAAATTGAATTCATGATCTTATAACTTATCGAAAAAATAATCAACAGTTTGAAAACCGAAAAATGTTTTAATTTTTACTAAAAAATGCGTTTCTAGTTGTTACCATCTTAAATGAAATTTTCAACATTTTTTTTATGCACCAGACATTTCTGTCGGAAAGTAAATCCTCATCAGTGGTACTTTCAGCTAATATGATTCCTGACATAGCAAGATAAATTTAAGCGCACTTCGGCTTTCTTGTTAGAATTTAAATCAGTGCGTTTACTAATGTAAATATTGCACAACTCTAAATGTTTTGTGAAGGGTCGATTCAGTAACATAGTAAATGATCGTTGTTTTCGATTTTGTATTGTACCTCCATGCTTCTGTACATCATCCTAATAAACGTATACATAGGTATATGCTGACACGCAGGAGATGCTGACTCGTCCAGGGCACCTGGTCTCACGCCCATATCGGGAGTCGCATCTTTTCATGTTGTGGAGGTACTTGTTTGTTTGCTTTGGTTCCTGTTTTATCCTGATTTTGTTTGCCTTCTGTTTATGATTTTCTTATTTATCGATTTTGTGCTGTGTACAGGGAAATGGTTATAATCCATATTTGTCATAAATGTGTTTGAAAATGAATGTAAACATATATTTACCACTGACTCAAAGATCTTCTCTCTAAATTCTGAAACCTGAATTAAAACGACAGATTGAGATGTTACGATCAGTTCCTAATATAACGGATTAATTTATTCTCGAACTCATTAGATTATTTCTCGTAAGTTTTTTTTTTTATTTCTTTGTAGGAAGAAAATGTACATGTATATGTTAATAAAGAAAATTCATGATAGGTATTTAAGATGTTTATTAAAAATACTTTTGATAATCAATCTTCGAAGGGATAGGCGCACAGTTACATGCATAATGTAACGTCAAATAACGAATTAAAACACATTATAAATGCATATGGTCCCATTATTTTGATCTGTATTACGTTTCATCCCTTTTCTTCGTCAAACTGTATAAAAGAAATTGAATTGATGATTTTATAACTTATCGAAAAAATAATCAAGAATTTGAAATCCGAAAACTGTTTTAATTCTTTTTACTAAAAAAACGCGTTTCTAGTTGTTACCATCTTGAATGAAATTTTCAACATTTTTTTTATGCGCCAGACATTTCTGTCGGAAAGTAAATCCTCATCAGTGGTACTTTCAGCTAATATGATTCCTGACATAGCAAGATAAATTTAAGCGCCCTTCGGCTTTCTTGTTAGAATTTAAATCAGTGCGTTTACTAATGTAAATATTGCACAACTCTAAATGTTTTGTGAAGGGTCGATTCAGTAACATAGTAAATGATCGTTGTTTTCGATTTTGTATTGTACCTCCATGCTTCTGTACATCATCCTAATAAACGTATACATAGGTATATGCTGACACGCAGGAGATGCTGACTCGTCCAGGGCACCTGGTCTCACGCCCATATCGGGAGTCGCATCTTTTCATGTGGTGGAGGTACTTGTTTGTTTGCTTTGGTTCCTGTTTTATCCTGATTTTGTTTGCCTTCTGTTTATGATTTTCTTAATTATCGATTTTGTGCTGTATACAGGGAAATGGTTATAATCCAAATTTGTCATAAATGTGTTTGAAAATGAATGTAAACATATATTTACCACTGACTCAAAGATCTTCTCTCTGAATTCTGAAACCTGAATTAAAACGACAGATTGAGATGTTACGATCAGTTGCTAATATAACGGATTAATTTATTCTCGAACTCATTAGATTATTTCTCGTAAGTTTTTTTTTTATTTCTTTGTAGGAAGAAAATGTACATGTATATGTTAATAAAGAAAATTCATGATAGGTATTTAAGATGTTTATTAAAAATACTTTTCATAATCAATCTTCGAAGGGACATGCGCACAGTTACATGCATAATGTAACGTCAAATAACGAATTAAGTGCAAGTCTATGAGAAAACCATGCAGATACAGTATCGACAACGTTATCTTACATGCGTTAAACGTTACCGTTCGTTTTTTCTTAATCGTTATACGTTATGCGTTCGTTAGCTCTGAAACGTTAATCGTTTCCGTTCGTTTAGGGGGAGTGTGGATCGTTAATCGTTTTTCGTTATCCGTTATTCGTTTTCCGTTAATCGTTTTGCGTTTTGCGTTATTCGTTTATCGTTTATCGTTATGCGTTTTAAGTTTTCCGTTAATCGTTAAGACCGTTTCTTCATATTACAAAAATTCATGTAAGAGGAAAGATGTCAAATCTCGGCCGAAGAATTTCCGAGGCTTCTAAATTGTTGATCTTTGATTATATCGAGAATAAAGTGCCCGTTAGAAAGGTGAAGGATATCTTGTTGAACGAACATGGAGAGGAAGTGTCCATTGGGGGAATTTATAAGCTGGTCAAACGGGGCAAAATCTACAGGAAACCAAGGAGCACGACACAAACGTCTAGAAAAATTAAGGACATTCACTTGAAGTTCATGAATTACTGGTTATCCACGAATGGAGAATTAACAGCACGGAAAATACGGGACCGACTTTTCAACAACTTTAATGTGGACGTTTCCGTTTCTCGGATCAAACAGCTTAGATGGAAGTCTGCGACAAAAGGATACTGTCAGCTCATCTCAAACAAAAATAAAAAGGTAACTTGTTGTTTTAAACAGCTATTCCATTAATTAATCCTGTATAGATACTAGATCTCTACTGCATCAGTCGTTTCGATGGAAAAACGAAAACTAAATAATAGTTCGAATTTGTTCTGTTAAGAACTGAATGAAGGTTTGGATGTGTTTAAACATTTACACTGTCAGACACACACTACAGTCAATATGCATTAAAGAATGGCCTGTGCCATAATGCAAGAGGGCATTAGCAAGCTAAAATTAAAAGTTTAAAAAAATAACCAGTACATCAATGTGTTTCTTCCATGAATTCCACTGCTGACCTGGAAATCTGTAAAATTACTGAAACGTTTCCTTGTCTTGCACCCTTCTCCAAAACTGAACATCCTGTATCCTTAATTACCATGTTAAAGAGAAAAGATTGCAATCTAATCTTTCTATTATTTTTACTCATATATCATTATCTTCTAGTTACAAGTTAGTGTTCCCCTTGTATGATAATACACACAGAGGCAGATGACACTTTACACTTTTGACATTACCGAGATGCTTTAAAATATGGCATAACATACACAAATGAAAAGCCATTGATGGGATAAATTCAGAATAGTGTTTTACAGGGGGATACAAATATATATTGGATCGATGAAAAAAAAGTTGTATTGGATTTGGCTCCGCCAAGCCCAATACAACTTTTTTCATCGACCCAATATATTTTTGTATCCCCACTGTGAAACACAGTATAATGACCTATTAATGCCTGTTTGTGTGGGTACTATTTACCTTCTAAAAGCAACACTATGAGAGAATAGTACCCACACAAACGGGCATTAATGGGTTTAGTACATCACATGAATGTAGACATGGTAGAATCAATTAATTAATCAATTGCAATTTGCTCGAGATATCAAAGAAAAGTGTTCTATATTTCCCCCTACTTCGCTTATTGCTATTTACATTCATGCATTGTTCATTACGCCATAATACATCCTGAGGAATGTAACTCAAAAAGCAAAAGTGCCTGGGTGCCGGGCACTATTCTCTCATAGTCCCCGCGTGCTTAACTATAAAATTTGGAGGATGTATCATGTGATGCACCAACTAAAAATACCTTCTTTTTCTTCTGTGTAAAGTGAAGAACCGCTACTGTGGCATTATCTCACTGTAAGTTAAATTAAGGGAGCCCTGTATATTGCATTCTACTGTCATGTACACATTAATAAGCAATTTTGAGATTAAAAACCAGGGCTCTCAACATGCTCAATCAGCCTGATTTGCAAAAACTCAACATGCAATTAAAAGAATATTTGATCACCCTGTGTCCAGTGGCTGTCCGCATGGTCCGTCCATCTGTCCAACTTTTCTTGTGATCACGAATCCCCTGGAACTATGAATGTTAGAAACTATTCCTTTTTGCATAATAATGGGCCTATGGTCTTGTTATGCACCTGATATTTTGTTTGAGCCTCTGACCCCCAGGGTCTTGGAAAATGGGTGTGGTCATTTTCTCCTGTATAACTCTATGTAATTATGTGATCACAAATTCTCAGATAGTGTAATTGATACTTGATAGTGGAGCTGAAACAAATACCTGAAATTGGTATTTGAATATTCATGACATGTTTCCAATTTGTAAATTCGAATATTCGTTATTACAAGGTCTTTTAAGAGCATCGTCAAAATTATATGTCTGACCACTGGTTTTATTTTTAAAAAATTAAAATAAAAAATGGTATAATTAATGACCGTTAAAGTGTTAAGGGTGCAAAGCCTTAGGTTTGGAGTAAACAATTTTAATTCTAAAGCATCTTGTAGGCATGACAAGCTGTGGTCCTATATGTCTATATGTGGTATCCAAAGACTTGAAAGTGCAACCCCCCCCCCCCCCAAAAAAAATAAAAACGTCATGGGATATATGAGTAGGACCCCATACATGAATGGTGTATATTTTATATCTTTATGATAATGTGGAAATTATATGGAGACATGCAGAATGTTGTATGCACTATGAAATACCATGTATATGATGATGCAATAAACGACCATTTCGACCTTAGCGATCTTGAGTCCCTAATCCCCAGGGTCTTGGAAAATGGGTGTGGTCATTTTCTCCTATATAACTCTATGTTATCTTGTGATCACCAATTCTCAGAAAGAGTTGATCATTGATATTGTTATACCCTTATCAGTTATCTCTATAAAATCTCCATAGGAAAAATGCCTATTAATTCGAATATTTGACCAAGCAGTCAATATTTACAACAATATTGGCCCTAGGGCAATATATAAAAAAATATTGACCGCTAAACGGTAAATCGTTTGTAACGTCACGTCGTTGATGACGCTATTAACTCTACCTATTTTTCCGCTCTCTTTCTCTTATAGACGAAAATGAACGTAAACATGCCGGGTTATTCGCTTCGTTGCTGCAGTATTGATGTAAGGTATAAAAAAAACAATAATTGACTGGGAATTCATGCAATATATGATTTGTTGGACCTTCAGCCAAATATAGCCTTCGGCCTATGGCCTTGGGCAATATTTTATCTTCAGGTCCAACAAATCATGTATTTCCCTCATTCCCAGTCAATAATTGTATAATAAGTCTCTGATCTATTTGTATGCACATCTAATATTTTGTTTGAGCCCCTGACCTCTGGAGTCTTTGAAAATGGGGGCGTCATTCAGACGAATTTTACCATACAACCAGGAGAGTTTCAGTCTCGTAGGAGACTTTTAGTTTTGTGATCGCAATTCCTTAGAAAGCATAAATGATAGAAACCCAATTTATTTTGCAGTTAGTTTGATTCATGGTCTAGTGCACCTGATATTTTGTATGAGCCTCTGACCCCCAGGGTCTTCAAAGATGGGTGTGGTCATTTTCTCCTATTTAACTATATTTAATTTTGTGAACACATATTCTCAGAAAGTATAATTCATAGAGAGTTTTTTCTTTTTGCATTATATAATCCATACCAGGTCTAGTTGTGCACCTGCTATTTTTTATGAGCTTCTAACCCCCAGGGTCTTGAAAAATGGGTGTGGTCACTTTCTCCTATTCAACTCCATGTAATCTTGTAAACACTAGTTCTAAGAAAGTGTAATTGACAGAGAGTTTAACGAGGCTGTGTCTAA
>VSWD01000002.1:35159274-35186574 GCA_033119305.1 Pinctada imbricata | reverse complement strand
TATCTGCATGGTTTCTCATAGACTTGCACTTAATTCGTTATTTGACGTTACATTATGCATAACTGTGCGCCTACCCCTTCGAAGTTTGATTATCAGAAGTATTTTTATTAAACATGTTAAATACTTATCATAAATTTTCTTCATTAACATATACATGTACATATTTTCCTAAAAAAAAGAAAAAAAAACTTACGAGAAATAATCGAATGAGTTCGAGAATAAATTAATCCGTTATATCAGCAACTGATCGTAACATCTGAATCTGTCGTTTTATTTCAGGTTTCAGAATTCAGTGAGAACATCTTTGAGTCAGAGGTAAATATATGTTCACATTCATTTTCAAACACATTTTTGACAAATATAGTCTGGGATGTATCACTGGGTTGGGTGCACCCCCCCCTCCTCCAAAACCGGCCTAACTTTGTAGCATTTTTTGCGCTCTTTCAGATAAAAATTTGTCTCATGGAAATTTCCATTGCAAAAGTGGTGTTTTTTGGGAAAAACATGTTTTTTTAGTAAAAAATCACTGAAAATAGGAAAAAAATTATAACTTTTATATGGTTGATGTTTTTAAACATTGAAAAGTGTAAATATATAGTATTTTTGATGCTCTTTCATGTGAAATAAGTTGCAAGTTCCAATTCCTATTTTTACTGTGTGTTTTGGGGTAAAAAAGTCGAATTTTTGCCAAAATTCACAGAAATTTGAGAAAATTTTAATTTATTTCTGCTTCTCAGCTCCTCAATATTGCATATGATCGTTCAATGATGATTTAAAAAACATCTTTAAAGTCTCCTCTTTCAAATGACATATATTTTATATTCTTATTTTTTTGCAAAATCCTCGAAATTAATTATTTTATACAGAAACCTGTATTTTCAATCAGAAATCTCAGATTTCTGTATATTTATTTAAAGAACCCTTATTTGTTATAAAAGCAATGATTGAAGGCTATTTTCTAGTGTAACTTTTCATACTCTATCAGATTATATATGTTTTACTAACATTTCATTCAAAATCAACGTGTTTTTTGGGGAAAAACATATTTTTTCATTTAAAAATAGCTGATTTCTGGAGAATATTTATTGAATCAATAGAAGTTCTTGAAATGATAGCAGGAATGTATTTTGAACTGTAATTATTTAGGTTCACTCATAAATTACATGTATGAAACATAAAAGGTATATTTTCTACTTAATTTTGGGGCAAAATGCCTGTTTTGTCTAGAAATTGCAGATTTCTGGAAAAATTTTATTAATTCATTTTCTTTGCTAAAACTATACATTTAAAGCAATTATCATTATAGAAAGTAATCATCCTGTCAGATGATTGTGAAATTAAATGTAATAATTAATTAAAACCATCATTTTTGGGTAAAATATGCATTTTTATGCAAAAAACCACTTATTTTGAGAAAATAAGTACTAGCTCTTTTAATTTGCCTAAATTGATATGTTTTAGCTTTGATATTATGCTGTTTCTTATTATAAATGGATAGAAATGTTATTTGATAACTGAAATTTAATTTATATCTTATTTTGGGGCAAAAAACCTTATTTATGTGAAAAATTCACTTATTTCTGTTAATATTTTTTAAAATTTATATTTCTTATTTAATCAACACTGGAGAGGTTTCATATAATTGGATGGCATAAATGTGATCAAGTTTAATGAGTAAGAAGAGATTTCTTTGATTATCTTGCTAATTTGGGTGGAAAATCTCGATTTTTATTTAAAAATCGCTAATTTTTGGAAAATCCTTATTACTATGAAATCAGACGTTATTATTTATATTCAAAAGAGTTCCTGGGTATATCATAGCTTGTTCTTGTAAGTCATATGCATTTGAAATATCCTCTGTTAATTCAATTGGTATTTTGGGGCAAAGAACCTAATTTATGTGCAAAATTCACTTATTTCTGTGAAAATTGTTTTAAATCTATACTTTTTATTCAATCAAAGCTGGAGAGGTTTCATATAATTGGATGGCATAAAAGTGATCAAGTTTAATGAGTTAGAAGAGATTTCTTTGATAATCTTGCTTTTTTGGGTGGAAAATCTCCATTTTTATTTAAAAACCGCTGATTTCTGGAAAATCCTTATTACTATGAAATGTATCGTTATTATTCTTATTCTAAAGTGTTCCTGGGTATACCATAGTTTGTCCTTGTACGTCATATGTATTTGAAGTATCCTCTGTTAATTTAATTGGTATTTTGGGGCAAAAAATATGTTTTATATGAATATATAGCCTATATCAAGAAACTTATTATTGAAAGTCTTATATTTCAGTTGAATAGGAAATACAGAGGATAATAATCATAGTTTGAAATATGAGACTTTCTATAGTAAGTTTCTTGATAAAGGCTATATATAATTCATAAAAAAACATATTTTTTGCCCCAAAAATACCAATTAAAGTAACAGAGGATACTTCAAATACATATGACGTACAAGGACAAACTATGATATACCCAGGAACACTTTTTTAACATAAACAATAACGACACATTTCATAGTAATAGGGATTTTCCAGAAATCAGCGGTTTTTAAATAAAATTGATTTTCCACCCAAAAAAGCAAGATTATCAAAGAAATCTCTTCTAACTCATTAAACTTGATCACTTTTATGCCATCCAATTATATGAAACCTCTCCAGCTTTGATTGAATAAAAAGTATAGATTTAAAACAATTTTCACAGAAATAAGTGAATTTTGCACATAAATTAGAGTTTTTGCCCCAAAATACCAATTGAATTAACAGAGGATATTTCAAATGCATATGACTTACAAGAACAAGCTATGATATACCCAGGAACTCTTTTGAATATAAATAATAACGTCTGATTTCATAGTAATAAGGATTTTCCAGAAATTAGCGATTTTTAAATAAAAATCGAGATTTTCCACCCAAATTAGCAAGATAATCAAAGAAATCTCTTCTTACTCATTAAACTTGATCACATTTATGCCATCCAATTATATGAAACCTCTCCAGTGTTGATTAAATAAGAAATATAAATTTTAAAAAATATTAACAGAAATAAGTGAATTTTTCACATAAATAAGGTTTTTTGCCCCAAAATAAGATATAAATTAAATTTCAGTTATCAAATAACATTTCTATCCATTTATAATAAGAAACAGCATAATATCAAAGCTAAAACATATCAATTTAGGCAAATTAAAAGAGCTAGTACTTATTTTCTCAAAATAAGTGGTTTTTGCATAAAAATGCATATTTTACCCAAAAATGATGGTTTTAATTTATTATTACATTTAATTTCACAATCATCTGACAGGATGATTACTTTCTATAATGATAATAGCTTTAAATGTATAGTTTTAGCAAAGAAAATGAATTAATAAAATTTTTCCAGAAATCTGCAATTTCTAGACAAAAAACAGGCATTTTGCCCCAAAATTAAGTAGAAAATATACCTTTTATGTTTCATACATGTAATTTATGAGTGAACCTAAATAATTACAGTTCAAAATACATTCCTGCTATCATTTCAAGAACTTCTATAGATTCAATAAATATTCTCCAGAAATCAGCTATTTTTAAATGAAAACATATGTTTTTCCCCAAAAAACACGTTGATTTTGAATGAAATGTTAGTAAAACATATATAATCTGATAGAGTATGAAAAGTTACACTAGAAAATAGCTTTCAATCATTGCTTTTATAACAAATAAGGGTTCTTTAAATAAATATACAGAAATCTGAGATTTCTGATTGAAAATACAGGTTTCTGTATAAAATAATTAATTTCGAGGATTTTGCAAAAAAATAAGAATATAAAATATATGTCATTTGAAAGAGGAGACTTTAAAGATGTTTTTTAAATCATCATTGAACGATCATATGCAATATTGAGGAGCTGAGAAGCAGAAATAAATTAAAATTTTCTCAAATTTCTGTGAATTTTGGCAAAAATTCGACTTTTTTACCCCAAAACACACAGTAAAAATAGGAATTGGAACTTGCAACTTATTTCACATGAAAGAGCATCAAAAATACTATATATTTACACTTTTCAATGTTTAAAAACATCAACCATATAAAAGTTATAATTTTTTTCCTATTTTTAGTGATTTTTTACTAAAAAAAACATGTTTTTCCCAAAAAACACCACTTTTGCAATGGAAATTTCCATGAGACAAATTTTTATCTGAAAGAGCGCAAAAAATGCTACAAAGTTAGGCCGGTTTTGGAGGATCAAATGGGGGTGCACCCAACCCAGTGATACATCCCAGACTAATATAACTGAATCGACCCTACACAAAACATAAGGATCACTGATGAGGGTTAAGTACCCGAAACGTGCATGTCTGGTCCACGTTGCCAATTTATCTGTTCTTAAATGCTGCTATTCAATATGAAGACGTTTACATTTAGAGCTGTGCAATATTTACATTAGTAAACGCACTGATTTTAATTCTAACAAGAAAGCCGAGGGGCGCTTAAATTTATCTTGCTATGTCAGGAATCATATTAGCTGAAAGTACCACTGATGAGGATTTACTTTCCGACAGAAATGTCTGGTGCATAAAAAAAAATGTTGAAAATTTCATTCAAGAGGGTAACGACTAGAAACGCGTCTTTTTAGTAAAAATTAAAACATTTTTCGGTTTTCAAACTGTTGATTATTTTTTCGATAAGTTATAAGATCATGAATTCAATTTCTTTTATACAGTTTGACGACGAAAAGGGATGACACGTAATACAGATCAAAATAATTGGACCATATGCATTTATAATGTGTTTAATTCGTTATTTGACGTTACATTATGCATTTGCTGTGGGTCATGTATTATTTTTGTTTTACTTTATGTGTAGGTACACATGTACTTAGTCATGTTATTTAATGATTTCATAATAATTCTTTCTAGATTTTACTATGTTATGTTTATTTCATTAGAGAATATTCCAGTATGTTCTTTGTTACATCACTATCATCACATGACTGTGATTTCTAGAATTTACTCTATTGTTAATCATTGTTCTAGAAGCTTCTGGTTAATTCATTGTTATTAAGTATAAATACCTCTGAGGAACTGTGTTGAGGGGGCATTCGTACACATTCGTAGACAGGATTCATTCATCTATTCTGATATGTTGGGATACTTTATTGAGACTTTAATCCATTTAACAACGTTTGGACACCGATCTTTCGAGAACGTATGTGATTACCGGAAACCATACATTCGATAGACTTTGTGGACCTTAACGTACACTTTGATCCGGACATTGTATTGTAAGTTGTAAATTGTAATCACTTTAAATATATATATATTTTGTACATAATTAAACTTGTAGATTTATATTCTGTCTTTGTCTGATTTTTGCTGGCGTTTTGGGGGTATTCTGACCCATAACATAATTGGGCGCTCGGGATAGTCATGTCTGCATATATGCACTTTACGTAAAGTTCGTTAAAAAAAAGGAAATTTTTTTTCAGTAAGATTTTTGCCAGCAGAAATCAATCATGGTATTTTCGGTCACTGAATTTTTTTTAAATCGCCGACTGTAGATGAGTTCGAATCACTGAAAAAAGATGATTTGATTGGTTTAGGTCTTCACTTGAAGTTAGATGTAAAATCTTCTATGAGAAAAAAAGAAATTAGAAATATTGAGGCTAAAGAGCTTTTAGCTGAGGGGATCTTTTCGTCAAACGATTTTTCCTGTTGAACCTGTTTCAAGCGAAACCAAAATGTCAGAATTTGAGTTTGAATTAGAGAAAATGAAAATACAATTACAATTTGAAAAAGAAGAAAAAGAAAGAGAGAAACAGGAAGGTATGCACGAGAAAGAACTCCAGTTTGAGTTAGAAAAGTTAAAGTTAGGGAAAAGCCCTACGGAACATCCTGTTCCTTTGCCTGTCAAGTCTGAATTCGACGCCGCCAAAAACATTAGATTAGTACCTAAAGGAGAAAAGTCACTAACTCCTTATACGGCCTAGTAAAATTTACAAAAATAAAGTAGTTCATTGGAGACTTTATGCATGGGAATTTTATTTAGGAAGATTTTGTGTTAAAAAATACATTAACCTGGATCGCTATCGGATACTACATTTAGTGCAGTACATGACGGAACCTTTTATGATCCTACGATTCCGGCATTTTTCTGCAATTTCATCATAAAACACAAAAATTAGCTATGAACAGAAAGCGGACCCAACACAAAACATATCTTAAGATAAACTATACTTGATAAGTAGTTCACAAGAGAAAACCCATGTTGGCTTATCATTCTGTTCATTATTTCCGAAGACGATATATAAATGTAAAAGACGACGATTTTCCTTTGTTTTGCGTCATTCAGGGCAAATGACATCAGAACATGACGTCATACATCACGCGCGTGAGGTTACGAGGGCTAAGAGTTATGACGCCGTATTTTCTCAAACATTCAACATTGCAAAAAGTGATAATTTATAGTTCGTTTATCAAAAGCATTTTTCGTCGAAATTAAAGGGCCGATATAAAGGGTTAGCGCACCTACTGTCCTGTTCGCTAAATCCAGAGCAACCCGTTTTGGCAATTTATTCTGTTATCCGAAGAATTTTCTTGATAATTTTTGTTTCCGAGAATTGACCTCCTTTAGTCGTAACTGGAAATTAAATTCAACTTACTCTATCAGATGCCTTCAGATCCGCAATATCAAAAATAAAATGTCTACGGGAAATTCCCATGTTAATTTCAAGCCGCCGCCATATTGTTCTCCGTGTAAACAATAGTAAACAGTGACGTCAAAGTGTCCGACGTCGCGCATTTCAAGTGATTTTACCATAGAAAATCCCCTTAGACTTTTTATTTTCCGTCCAATTTGTAAACTAATTGACATACAGCCAAAATAATGGTATTTTCTGTTACGACTAAAAGAGAACTGTACAAATGATATCTCTTTGGAAGATGACAATATCATATTTTAGAGAAAACCGGGAAAACAGGATGCTCCGGATTTAGTGAACAGGACAGTAGTCGAAAGTTTATAGCATGCATAAAATTGTACAAATATCATTACAAAACGTGAAACGCTCATACATGAAATCGCCGTTGGTAGAATTTAATGTTCCAAAGAATGATTAAATCTTGTTTATTTAAAACAGTACAGAGTGATTGATATAGAATTTCGATATACCAATAACTAGAATTCAATTTTGCAAGTTGTCCGAACCAAGTGATCTACAATAATATTACGATGGGTGACCGGTTGACGTCTTGATGTACAAGCAAAATCAAACAGTGAGGTATGCATTCTTGTTTAATTTCTTGTTTATATGAGTAGGACCCATAACTTGGAGGATGAACTTTGGTAATCCATCTGCCCGTTTTCCGTATGGTTCTTTGTCCCTCTGTTACTATGAAAAAAACTAACCACTGACGGATTTAGAGGGCGCCCAGGAGACCCGGGCCCCCTTTTTTCACCCAAATTTATTGAATCAAAATACTACTTTTATGCTTAATCTCTTTATTTTTGAGGGAAATTCTCGGCTCGCTTTGCTCGCCGCACTTCATTTTTCATTACCTGTGTATTTTTCGTCGTCACTTGTCTTCAACTTTCTTTGTCATCGTGTTTGAATGGATTCATATGTCATAAACATATGCAAAATTGAAAATCAAATTAACACTTGAATAATTACCAAATGCTTCATTTTCATGGGCCGTTCTAACCAGGTTAAACATGTTAGACAGGTGGATAGTGGGGTTGCAATGCCCTACTCTTCCCAACCTTCCTTAATAGGTCAAACAGAATTAGAGCATGGAAAATGAGAGAGAGATTGTATTCTTAATGTAACCATCTATTCCAAAAAATGTGTATATACATACCTGTATGGATGACTGAATTTAAAACAAAATGCATACTTCATATCTTAAAATTTTCCGACATGCTACGCTCGCCAGTCTACCTTAAAGTTAAGACTTAGGCAAATGTATCAAGACCTCTACATCTCGTTCATGCAGCGTGAATGACCCCAGTTCCCCCCCCACCACCACCACCACCACACCCACACACATTTCTTAATTATATCACCAGTCTTGAGATTCACGTTTGTCGTCTTAGAAAAAAAAATTTTGCTTGCCATTTTTTCTGTGAACAATTTTCTTCGAGCTGAAACCGTGCCCCCCCCCCCCCCCTTCTGAAATCCTAGATCCGCCACTGATAACGTTGCACTTCAAAAAGCACAGCTTGGCGATAAGTTAGTGACATCGGCGAAACTCCTGTTACACTACAGTGGTTGACTGCAGCGTATGCCAGCATAGAAGGCCACTAGCTAACATGCTGAATGATCGTTGTACATGCTTCAGTGACGTCTCACATGAAGCTATACGCCGTCGAACGCTCTTGGAATAAAAATAATATTGTCTACACAAAATTGGCAGCGTGAGCGAACGCTCCGGAACATGCTCATGAAATAAATTTGACGACAGTCTAGCGTTTGCGCAATGTGTTTGTAATGTGTACGGAGAGTTCTCTAACAACTACCTGGCGTATAAATTATGTAAACCACTTCAGCGCAAAGGATATGAAAATTCTCATACAACGCTCAAAAACGCAATCAAACGTCCTATGAACACTGCGCGAGTTCTGCATACGTCGAGATCGCTAGAAATGCGGTGGGTATACGCTGTTGTTCGCTATTCATACGTTATAAACACGTTACACACACGCCAAGTAAACATTCTGCAGTCGCTGTTACATGTTAGTTTTGCGATAGGCAAATGCTCCGAGTCTCAGACAGCGGCTTTCTTTTGATCTTGTATAAACGACAACACCGTTCGGCAGAGTGTGGCAAGAAAAAAAAAGAAATATTGAATTAAAAAATTCAAAGTTTATTTTTTGAAAGACGGGGAGTAGCTAAACGTTACGGTACATAAAACTTTAGTTTCACAAAACGCTTTGGAAACGTACATATAACGTACGATCGATATAAGCTAAGCCCCCCCCCCCCCGCATCCATGTCTGCTTTTAGAAGTTTGTGGTAGCTCAGTATTTTGGCAAAGTACCGATGCTACAGTAACCAAACTTGCACATGTGATTCATATTGGGATGCCAATGAGGACCTATACATCGGACTCAACATCTGACCTACTTTTTTCGCTTGAATAATAATGCCTAAGGGTTAGCGCATCACATGACCTTGATATTTTGAAAGAATAGTTTTAGTAGTTGAGATTATTTACAAGGAAGTGGCAACACCTATTTATAGCGCACTACTCTCAAAGCAACGTATCTATGTTACGCAAAGATCAATAGTGCCCGGTCGGGGCACTTTTCTCTCATAGTCCCCGCGTGCTAAACCAATAGAATTCCAAGGTTTTATAATGTGATGTACTAAATATGTATAAAGATTTTCTTGAACGCCCAGTTTTACCTGCATCACTGTTGTTTAGCGGCGCAACGTAACTTAAAAGAGTAACGCACATCCAAAATGAAGACAGATGTCAACGGTTAATTTGTTTTCTCTCTTACTTTCAGATAAATTACAGTTATACATAACAACATACTGAATTTATGAAAAGAAGGGAGGAAATATCCAACAAGACCCCGTTGCAGCATCAACAGTAAAACACCAAAACACCCGATGCAAAAACACAAAAGACGAGTACAGCACGAAATGGAAAAGAGACACACGACATGTAAACATCAAACACAAAAGACTACACATAAACCGACGAGACCAATGGGTAACCGGTGCCGACTTTGGACGGCCATCTGTCACGCAAGTAGCAAATGGTGTGGTTATCCTGGATTACGTGCGCACAACCCTCTCACTTCTCTTATTACCCAGAGGTCTCGAAGAACGAACAGTTGTGGTGTTAAACAACCACCTCACTGTAAGATGACATCACACAAACAAGACCGCGAAAAGCAGAGGCCCCAGAGACACAGATAAATATGTAAATGGATATTAAAAGAGGGCATGCGTAATACAGTACGTGCTCTGCCGGCTGTAGCGAGCTCATGTATGTAATCACTCGAGGAGTCCGACTGAAGTACAATATTATTTGAATTTTACCTGAAAGTAACGCAATAAATAGAATGGTTCAACACACCATCATAATTTACTAATTCAACTGTTGACCAATACTACGACATCATGTATAATTGCGGTTTTATTCAGATACAGATCTTGGCAGATGAAAGAAATTGTTCTAATGTGATTCTACACCGCAATTCGTAACTTTATACATGTTATAGTACCTGTTTTCTGGCTAAATAAGTTGGATATTACTTGCAATAGAAATGCTTCTCACAGATCAATGCACTATGATTGCTTTTTCAAGATACAATGTATACCCATCAATATGTTTACTTAACAAGACGTTTTATGTGACGTTAACGACGTCATTATAAGTAAACGCGACGTTGGGGATGGCGTCATTCAAATAGCCATAGCTTCCTTATTTATCGAGATATTTTCAAAACTGAAGCAATACTATCATCAGTAAATGTTACTCTTTTACAATGTAGAATATTACAAAATTTTGAATCTAGGCCATTTTCGGTAGTTGGTGACTTTCCTCCTTTCACGAAAAGTCTGTGGACAAATATTTTCCACATTTTAAGAAAATCGCGGCCAATCTGAAGTGGCCACGCGATTTTTGGCCAACTTTATTACAAAGCGTTCTTATTGGCAAAGCGGCTGGAGTGTACTCGGCGCTCAGTATTGCTGAGAGTTCAGACTATGACAAGGTCAAGGACACGATTTTGAGAGCATATCAGTTCGTACCTGAGGCGTACAGACAAAAGTTTAGAAAGTACAAAAAATTTGAAAATCAAACATATGTTGAATTTGCTCGAGAAAAAGAAGATCTATTTTATCAATGGTTTCGATCTAAGAAAATTCCCAATTCATTTGACAATTTGCTTCAACTCATTCTGATAGAAGAGTTCAAAGAGTGTGTACATAAAGATTTTTAAAAGAACTCATTTGGAAGACAAAAATGTTACAACTCTTGAAGAAGCCACTGTTTTGTCTGATACGTATGCTCTCATTCATAAGAAAAATTTCGTGTCGAAAACTCAATCTAGCGATAGCGCAAAAACGTCAGATGTTCCAAAGGAAAATGTACAAGAGTCTCAGTCGTCCATTAGTTCCCAGTCACCATCTCAAGGTGGTTCTACATGCGGACCTAGGTCTGAGCGTTCTGAGGCATCCCCAGGGGTGGGGTCGCTTCCTACATATAATCAGCCGATGGACCAGGAGTCCCCGAGGGCACATGTAGCCAAGTTCGATCAATTTCGGTTGATCGTTTCTTCAACGCAATCCAAATTTCTGTTATCAAAATTTCTTGAAATTTCTAAAAAGTGGGTCCTGTAGCATCATATCCCACCAATCCTGCTACGTCTTTCGGTACCCTTTTTCGACATAGTAACTTTCATTCTTTTTGGCATATTACATTGTTTAGGTTTAAGATTTAGGATCACTGATGAGGGTTAAGTACCCGAAACGTGCATGTCTGGTCCACGTTGCCAATTTATTTGCTCTTAAAAGATGCTATTCAATTTGAAGACGTTAACATTGTAAGAAAAAAGGTCATGTAGGATCTTCTTTAACTTATTTGTGTCACACTTATGCCCTTTGCCGTGTGGAGCTCGTAAAAAAAAGCTACCCGCGAGGGGTTTGACAGTAAGTGTTTTGAATCTTTAACTTATTTGTGTCTCACTTATGCCCTTTGCCGTGTGGAGCTCGTAAAGAAAAGTTACCCGCGAGGGGTTTGACAGTAAGTGTTTTGAATCTTTAACTTATTTGTGTCTCACTTATGCCCTTTGCCGTGTGGAGCTCGTAAAAAAAGTTACCCGCGAGGGGTTTGACAGTTATTGTTTTGAATATACTTCCCTGACATTGTCGCCATAGCACTTTCTATATAGACATAACGTCAGACAGTGCATGAATTTTATATATTTTTTATTTCCATGCTTCGTAAACATCGACGGCGGGTGCGGCTAGCCAACAGGGGATGCTTACACCTCCCGGGCACCTGGTCCCACCTCTAGCTTGCTAGGGGTCCGTCGATGTTTAATTTTTGCTCTATTGTGAGTGCTGTTGAGATTGTCGTCAGGATCTTCTTTAACTTATTTGAAGCTTAAGAAGAAAAAAGAACTTAAGCCACAGGCCTGTGCGTCTGTTAGAAATGATAGGAAAGCCTTAGATTCGATTTGTTCTGACACTTCTGAGATTCAGGGTTCTACGTCCAGTTCTGATGATTTTGTGGAGGATCATTATAAGCCCTTTTTGTCACAGGTATATGTTTCACTCAGTGATTCTAGCGAAGCGTTGCCTGTTCAGATTTTGAGATACTGGTGCTGCCCAGACTGTATTGTTAGTTGCCTTTGTCTGAGCACACTTTTACTGGTAGGCCAGTTTTATTACAGGGTGTGGAGCTAGGCGTCATTGATGTTCCCCTTCATAAAATTTATTTGAAGTCAGACTTAATAACTGGACCTGTTATCGTAGGTGTTGGACCTGCTCTTCCCGTTCAAGGCGTTTCCTTGTTGCTTGGCAACGATTAAGCTGGCGGCAAAGTTGTAGCCGATCCGATTGTTTGTGAGAAAATCACGTCCGATGTCGTGTCCGATGATGAAGACGACGACTTGTACCCAGCCTGTGCAGTTACCAGGGCGATGACCAGGGACAGACAAAAAGAGGCTGAGAGTACATCTGCACTTAACGAGGACCATCCCTCCAAAAATATAGACCTTTCTGACACATTCATGTGTACCCTTGAAGACAACGCACTGAGACGTCAGTGCCACTTATTAGATCAGAACCTCACGTCAACAAAAACACAGAAACTTTCTTTATAATCACTTTGTTAAATATAATCATTCTATTTCGGATATCACCATTACCCCAGTTCAGACTTTTCCAAAACGTAAAAATGAAAGTAAGACCGAAATTAAAAAAACGCCGACTACAAGCTGAACTTGCCTGGATCACCAAACTTCAGACTGCGTACCCTCTTGGTTTAAACGATCAAATTTATGGACAAGGAAACATTTCCTCAGCTTCTACCAATATCAACATCTTTTCAATTCACCCAAACACTAAAACGAAATACAGGTCACACGGGAAAAGACGAAACAGACAAAAAAGAAAACGATCCAGAATATACCGCTCTCTCAACGATTTACTTCCTATAGCACGCAATGGCGGAAGACATGAGCTGTTACATGCTCTGTCGTCAATACCAGTTATGCACTTGAAATCTATCTTGGATGAAGCAGAGGTTGCATTCTTAAGAAACACTGACTGATTCAGACTTAATATCATTGTCTCATTCGCACAGTATAAACTTTATCCTATTGTGAAAAACACCTCACCGAAAAGACGATTCATAAAAATCCCGTTTATTAACAAAGGTTTTGATCTTCTAAACATCTCTAATATTTTTCGGGATCATCGCGTACAAAGTACCATTCCTCAATATTTTGAAAATTTAGAGCCACCTCTTATTTGTTATAAGTACAAGAAACCTATTCGAAACTTTGTTTTTAACTATAATAAAGTTACAACGGATCCTGACATACTTGAATCGTGTCCTGCTTCTTGAGAATGTGCAACTTCTAAATATCTCTACAAACCAGCTGGCCATGTTGTTACAGGTGACTTTTCAATTATCCAAGACAGACAGCTCCGTTGTCTTCTTAAAAAAGGACCTAAGTATAGAATCCCATCCAAGATAGATTTTGTCAAATGCCGTGAAGTGCTTACGGAAGCCTTAGATAATTATACGAAAAGATGGTGTAAATCAGAAGGAGTCGAACCGCATGCTCTGAATGACTGGAAAAACCTCATTTTAGATATAACGGATATTCGAATAGATAACTTCCATAAAAACCCTCATCTTTTTCAAAATCCACGTTCCAAATCAGAAAGATATTTCAAATCCAAACTAAGTAAATTACATGAAAAATATGTCTTTGCACCAGCTGATAAAGCAGCCAACAACACCATTATCATTTGAAAACGTTACTACATATCAACTTTGATTTCGGAACTTTCGTCTACTAATACATATATCAAAAGCAATGAAAGTGCATCTAACATTTTAGGCAAGCATAACAGTGAACTGTCTTCATTCAATATCTCTATTTCTAAATTGGATCTCCCAACACTATATTGCATACCGAAACTGCACAAGTCTCCTTACAAATTTCGATTTATTGCTAATTCTAGTAACTGCTCCACTACAATTTTGTCTAGAAATCTGACGTCAGCACTTACTGCTATTAAAGAACACATAACTAGATATTGTGAAACGGTTCTAAACAGGAACGATGTAAATCTATTTTGGTCTATTAAGAATTCAGAGGATGTGATTGAAAAAATGAAATCTGGAAATTTCCAAGCCAATACGATTTCTTCATACGACTTCTCTAATATGTACACCACACTTCCTCATGACAAAATTAATGATCGATTATCTAATCTCATTAAATGGTGTTTTGATCGAGAGCGAAAAACTTACATTTGTACATCTGAATCGAAGGGTTTCTTTTCCTCGACAGACTACAAATCATACAAATCATGGACATGTAGTGACCTGTGTAATGCCTTGTCCTTCCTCTTGGACAATATTTATGTTAGATTTGGTGAGGATCTATACAAGCAGGTTGTAGGAATTCCTATTGGTACTAACTGTGCGCCTCTTGTTGCAGATTTATTTTTATACACTTATGAAAAAGAATTTATCCAAAATCTTCAAAAGCAAAGAAAATTTGATGAGCTGAAATGTTTAAATAATACTTCTAGGTATCTGGATGATATTCTAACCATTGACAATCCTGCTTTTGAATTATATAAGAATGAAATTTATCCACAAGAATTAACCCTTAACAAGGCAAACCTTTCAAATACAGAAACACCCTTTTTGGACCTAAATATCAGAATTGTAAACGGAAAGATTCATACAAGTGTATATGACAAAAGGGATGATTTTGGATTCAACATAGTAAATTTCCCTTGGCTTGACGGTGATGTTCCAAGATTACCGTCATACGGCATTTACATATCACAGCTCATCCGGTACGCTAGAGCATGTACTGATATTTTGGATTTTCACAGTAGAAATTTACAAATTACCAAAAAACTTTTAGGTCAAGGTTTCCGCTTTCATAAACTAGTTAAGACTTTCTGGAAATTTTACAGAAATTACAGTCAACTTCTTTTAAAATTCGGATCTATACATGCAACAGAGTACATTACTATGGGTATTACACAACCTGTCTTTTATGGTGATATGATAAACAAAATAAAAAGGATCAAAGGTAGGCAGCATAACCATCGAAAATGCGTCAGAATCATCAAACGCCTTTTATACCGTGGATATGATCCTAATGTCACCAGACGGACACTAGGCTTGGTACTTGACCAATCTACAGTCTTGTACAAGCGCATCCTTGAGACTTGCACTCTGACTAACTGTGACGACGGGACTCCATGACGGGCCCTGTCCAAACCTCTTTAGAGAAGACAGGGCCCCGACCACCTGTCCTCTCTGAATGTCAGTCGGACTCCTCGGGTGATTACATACATGAGCTCGCTACAGCCGGCAGAGCACGGACTGTATTACGCATGCCCTCTTTTTATATCCATTTACATATTCATCTGTGTCTCTGGGGCCTCTGCGTTTTGCGGTCTTGTTTGTGTGATGTCATCTTACAGTGAGGAGGTTGTTTTACACCACAATTGTACGTTCTTCGAGACCTCTGGGTAATTGGAGAAGTGAGAGGGTTGTGCGCACGTAATCCAGGATAACCACACCATTTGCTACTTGCGTGACAGATGGCCGTCCAAAGTCGGCACCGGTTACCCATTGGTCTCGTCGGTTTATGTGTAGTCTTTTGTGTTTGATGTTTACATGTCGTGTGTCTCTTTTCCGTCTCGTGCTGTACTTGTCTTTTGTGTTTTTGCATCGGGTGTTTTGGTGTTTTACTGTTGATGCTGCAACGGGGTCTTGTTGGAGATCTCCTCCCTTCTTTTTATATCTACACTTATTTCGTGTTGCAGTGTGGAGTTGGTAAAGCAATTCCCCGCGACCCGATGTTTGAAGTGTTTTAATTTCATTGTGTTCTCTAACTTAGCTTTGTTGTAGTGTCTTCTACGTAAGACTCTAATTCACTTTTCTTCCATTATCGCATTATGGCATTTTTAAGGTCGCCTCGTATCAAACTTACCCCCTTGAGATTACCCTCTGTCACTACAGTCACTTTACCATCATCGACATTCAACAGTAAAAAACTTTTTTCCTCACCAAAAGTACTCTTATCACCTCTCAAATTTAGACCCCACAGTCGTATTTTACGCACTACTCCATCTGCAGGCTCTACATTCAACAACAGACACAGAGGGTTCTCAATTATTTCTAAGTGCAAAAGTAAAAGATGCTCGTTGTGTCACCTCATCAACTGCGACTCCATAATAACATCTAGTGTAAATGGGCAGAAATTCAAAATCGAGGTAGACCAAGACATCGATTGATCGTCTCAAGATCTTATTTACGTAATGACTTGAAATGCCAGGGGATGTGGCGCACAATATGTAGGTGAGACAGGCCAACCTTTAAAATCTCGTTTTAGGAACCATTCTTATAAGATCAGAACCTCACGTCAACAAAAACACAGAAACTTTCTTTATAATCACTTTGTTAAATATAATCATTCTATTTCGGATATCACCATTACCCCAGTTCAGACTTTTCCAAAACGTAAAAATGAAAGTAAGACCGAAATTAAAAAACGCCGACTACAAGCTGAACTTGCCTGGATCACCAAACTTCAGACTGCGTACCCTCTTGGTTTAAACGATCAAATTTATGGACAAGGAAACATTTCCTCAGCTTCTACCAATATCAACATCTTTTCAATTCAGCCCAAACACTAAAAGGAAATACAGGTCACACGGGAAAAGACGAAACAGACAAAAAAGAAAACGATCCAGAATATACCGCTCTCTCAACGATTTACTTACTATAGCACGCAATGGCGGAAGACATGAGCTGTTACATGCTCTGTCGTCAATACCAGTTATGCACTTGAAATCTATCTTGGATGAAGCAGAGGTTGCATTCTTAAGAAACACTGACTGATTCAGACTTAATATCATTGTCTCATTCGCACAGTATAAACTTTATCCTATTGTGAAAAACACCTCACCGAAAAGACGATTCATAAAAATCCCGTTTATTAACAAAGGTTTTGATCTTCTAAACATCTCTAATATTTTTCGGGATCATCGCGTACAAAGTACCATTCCTCAATATTTTGAAAATTTAGAGCCACCTCTTATTTGTTATAAGTACAAGAAACCTATTCGAAACTTTGTTTTTAACTATAATAAAGTTACAACGGATCCTGACATACTTGAATCGTGTCCTGCTTCTTGAGAATGTGCAACTTCTAAATATCTCTACAAACCAGCTGGCCATGTTGTTACAGGTGACTTTTCAATTATCCAAGACAGACAGCTCCGTGGTCTTCTTAAAAAAGGACCTAAGTATAGAATCCCATCCAAGATAGATTTTGTCAAATGCCGTGAAGTGCTTACGGAAGCCTTAGATAATTATACGAAAAGATGGTGTAAATCAGAAGGAGTCGAACCGCATGCTCTGAATGACTGGAAAAACCTCATTTTAGATATAACGGATATTCGAATAGATAACTTCCATAAAAACCCTCATCTTTTTCAAAATCCACGTTCCAAATCAGAAAGATATTTCAAATCCAAACTAAGTAAATTACATGAAAAATATGTCTTTGCACCAGCTGATAAAGCAGCCAACAACACCATTATCATTTGAAAACGTTACTACATATCAACTTTGATTTCGGAACTTTCGTCTACTAATACATATATCAAAAGCAATGAAAGTGCATCTAACATTTTAGGCAAGCATAACAGTGAACTGTCTTCATTCAATATCTCTATTTCTAAATTGGATCTCCCAACACTATATTGCATACCGAAACTGCACAAGTCTCCTTACAAATTTCGATTTATTGCTAATTCTAGTAACTGCTCCACTACAATTTTGTCTAGAAATCTGACGTCAGCACTTACTGCTATTAAAGAACACATAACTAGATATTGTGAAACGGTTCTAAACAGGAACGATGTAAATTTATTTTGGTCTATTAAGAATTCAGGGGATGTGATTGAAAAAATGAAATCTGGAAATTTCCAAGCCAATACGATTTCTTCATACGACTTCTCTAATATGTACACCACACTTCCTCATGACAAAATTAATGATCGATTATCTAATCTCATTAAATGGTGTTTTGATCGAGAGCGAAAAACTTACATTTGTACATCTGAATCGAAGGGTTTCTTTTCCTCGACAGACTACAAATCATGGACATGTAGTGACCTGTGTAATGCCTTGTCCTTCCTCTTGGACAATATTTATGTTAGATTTGGTGAGGATCTATACAAGCAGGTTGTAGGAATTCCTATGGGTACTAACTGTGCGCCTCTTGTTGCAGATTTATTTTTATACACTTATGAAAAAGAATTTATCCAAAATCTTCAAAAGCAAAGAAAATTTGATGAGCTGAAATGTTTCAATAATACTTCTAGGTATCTGGATGATATTCTAACCATTGACAATCCTGCTTTTGAATTATATAAGAATGAAATTTATCCACAAGAATTAACCCTTAACAAGGCAAACCTTTCAAATACAGAAACACCCTTTTTGGACCTAAATATCAAAATTGTAAACGGAAAGATTCATACAAGTGTATATGACAAAAGGGATGATTTTGGATTCAACATAGTAAATTTCCCTTGGCTTGACGGTGATGTTCCAAGATTACCGTCATACGGCATTTACATATCACAGCTCATCCGGTACGCTAGAGCATGTACTGATATTTTGGATTTTCACAGTAGAAATTTACAAATTACCAAAAAACTTTTAGGTCAAGGTTTCCGCTTTCATAACTAGTTAAGACTTTCTGGAAATTTTACAAAAATTACAGTCAACTTCTTTTAAAATTCGGATCTATACATGCAACAGAGTACATTACTATGGGTATTACACAACCTGTCTTTTATGGTGATATGATAAACAAAATAAAAAGGATCAAAGGTAGGCAGCATAACCATCGAAAATGCGTCAGAATCATCAAACGCCTTTTATACCGTGGATATGATCCTAATGTCACCAGACGGACACTAGGCTTGGTACTTGACCAATCTACAGTCTTGTACAAGCGCATCCTTGAGACTTGCACTCTGACTGACTGTGACGACGGGACTCCATGACGGGCCCTGTCCAAACCTCTTTAGAGAAGACAGGGCCCCGACCACCTGTCCTCTCTGAATGTCAGTCGGACTCCTCGGGTGATTACATACATGAGCTCGCTACAGCCGGCAGAGCACGGACTGTATTACGCATGCCCTCTTTTTATATCCATTTACATATTCATCTGTGTCTCTGGGGCCTCTGCGTTTTGCGGTCTTGTTTGTGTGATGTCATCTTACAGTGAGGAGGTTGTTTTACACCACAATTGTACGTTCTTCGAGACCTCTGGGTAATTGGAGAAGTGAGAGGGTTGTGCGCACGTAATCCAGGATAACCACACCATTTGCTACTTGCGTGACAGATGGCCGTCCAAAGTCGGCACCGGTTACCCATTGGTCTCGTCGGTTTATGTGTAGTCTTTTGTGTTTGATGTTTACATGTCGTGTGTCTCTTTTCCGTCTCGTGCTGTACTCGTCTTTTGTGTTTTTGCATCGGGTGTTTTGGTGTTTTACTGTTGATGCTGCAACGGGGTCTTGTTGGAGATCTCCTCCCTTCTTTTTATATCTACACTTATTTCGTGTTGCAGTGTGGAGTTGGTAAAGCAATTCCCCGCGACCCGATGTTTGAAGTGTTTTAATTTCATTGTGTTCTCTAACTTAGCTTTGTTGTAGTGTCTTCTACGTAAGACTCTAATTCACTTTTCTTCCATTATCGCATTATGGCATTTTTAAGGTCGCCTCGTATCAAACTAACCCCCTTGAGATTACCCTCTGTCACTACAGTCACTTTACCATCATCGACATTCAACAGTAAAAAACTTTTTTCCTCACCAAGAGTACTCTTATCACCTCTCAAATTTAGACCCCACAGTCGTATTTTACGCACTACTCCATCTGCAGGCTCTACATTCAACAACAGACACAGAGGGTTCTCAATTATTTCTAAGTGCAAAAGTAAAAGATGCTCGTTGTGTCACCTCATCAACTGCGACTCCATAATAACATCTAGTGTAAATGGGCAGAAATTCAAAATCGAGGTAGACCAAGACATCGATTGATCGTCTCAAGATCTTATTTACGTAATGACTTGAAATGCCAGGGGATGTGGCGCACAATATGTAGGTGAGACAGGCCAACCTTTAAAATCTCGTTTTAGGAACCATTCTTATAAGATCAGAACCTCACGTCAACAAAAACACAGAAACTTTCTTTATAATCACTTTGTTAAATATAATCATTCTATTTCGGATATCACCATTACCCCAGTTCAGACTTTTCCAAAACGTAAAAATGAAAGTAAGACCGAAATTAAAAAACGCCGACTACAAGCTGAACTTGCCTGGATCACCAAACTTCAGACTGCGTACCCTCTTGGTTTAAACGATCAAATTTATGGACAAGGAAACATTTCCTCAGCTTCTACCAATATCAACATCTTTTCAATTCGCCCAAACACTAAAAGGAAATACAGGTCACACGGGAAAAGACGAAACAGACAAAAAAGAAAACGATCCAGAATATACCGCTCTCTCAACGATTTACTTACTATAGCACGCAATGGCGGAAGACATGAGCTGTTACATGCTCTGTCGTCAATACCAGTTATGCACTTGAAATCTATCTTGGATGAAGCAGAGGTTGCATTCTTAAGAAACACTGACTGATTCAGACTTAATATCATTGTCTCATTCGCACAGTATAAACTTTATCCTATTGTGAAAAACACCTCACCGAAAAGACGATTCATAAAAATCCCGTTTATTAACAAAGGTTTTGATCTTCTAAACATCTCTAATATTTTTCGGGATCATCGCGTACAAAGTACCATTCCTCAATATTTTGAAAATTTAGAGCCACCTCTTATTTGTTATAAGTACAAGAAACCTATTCGAAACTTTGTTTTTAACTATAATAAAGTTACAACGGATCCTGACATACTTGAATCGTGTCCTGCTTCTTGAGAATGTGCAACTTCTAAATATCTCTACAAACCAGCTGGCCATGTTGTTACAGGTGACTTTTCAATTATCCAAGACAGACAGCTCCGTGGTCTTCTTAAAAAAGGACCTAAGTATAGAATCCCATCCAAGATAGATTTTGTCAAATGCCGTGAAGTGCTTACGGAAGCCTTAGATAATTATACGAAAAGATGGTGTAAATCAGAAGGAGTCGAACCGCATGCTCTGAATGACTGGAAAAACCTCATTTTAGATATAACGGATATTCGAATAGATAACTTCCATAAAAACCCTCATCTTTTTCAAAATCCACGTTCCAAATCAGAAAGATATTTCAAATCCAAACTAAGTAAATTACATGAAAAATATGTCTTTGCACCAGCTGATAAAGCAGCCAACAACACCATTATCATTTGAAAACGTTACTACATATCAACTTTGATTTCGGAACTTTCGTCTACTAATACATATATCAAAAGCAATGAAAGTGCATCTAACATTTTAGGCAAGCATAACAGTGAACTGTCTTCATTCAATATCTCTATTTCTAAATTGGATCTCCCAACACTATATTGCATACCGAAACTGCACAAGTCTCCTTACAAATTTCGATTTATTGCTAATTCTAGTAACTGCTCCACTACAATTTTGTCTAGAAATCTGACGTCAGCACTTACTGCTATTAAAGAACACATAACTAGATATTGTGAAACGGTTCTAAACAGGAACGATGTAAATTTATTTTGGTCTATTAAGAATTCAGGGGATGTGATTGAAAAAATGAAATCTGGAAATTTCCAAGCCAATACGATTTCTTCATACGACTTCTCTAATATGTACACCACACTTCCTCATGACAAAATTAATGATCGATTATCTAATCTCATTAAATGGTGTTTTGATCGAGAGCGAAAAACTTACATTTGTACATCTGAATCGAAGGGTTTCTTTTCCTCGACAGACTACAAATCATACAAATCATGGACATGTAGTGACCTGTGTAATGCCTTGTCCTTCCTCTTGGACAATATTTATGTTAGATTTGGTGAGGATCTATACAAGCAGGTTGTAGGAATTCCTATGGGTACTAACTGTGCGCCTCTTGTTGCAGATTTATTTTTATACACTTATGAAAAAGAATTTATCCAAAATCTTCAAAAGCAAAGAAAATTTGATGAGCTGAAATGTTTCAATAATACTTCTAGGTATCTGGATGATATTCTAACCATTGACAATCCTGCTTTTGAATTATATAAGAATGAAATTTATCCACAAGAATTAACCCTTAACAAGGCAAACCTTTCAAATACAGAAACACCCTTTTTGGACCTAAATATCAAAATTGTAAACGGAAAGATTCATACAAGTGTATATGACAAAAGGGATGATTTTGGATTCAACATAGTAAATTTCCCTTGGCTTGACGGTGATGTTCCAAGATTACCGTCATACGGCATTTACATATCACAGCTCATCCGGTACGCTAGAGCATGTACTGATATTTTGGATTTTCACAGTAGAAATTTACAAATTACCAAAAAACTTTTAGGTCAAGGTTTCCGCTTTCATAAACTAGTTAAGACTTTCTGGAAATTTTACAAAATTACAGTCAACTTCTTTTAAAATTCGGATCTATACATGCAACAGAGTACATTACTATGGGTATTACACAACCTGTCTTTTATGGTGATATGATAAACAAAATAAAAAGGATCAAAGGTAGGCAGCATAACCATCGAAAATGCGTCAGAATCATCAAACGCCTTTTATACCGTGGATATGATCCTAATGTCACCAGACGGACACTAGGCTTGGTACTTGACCAATCTACAGTCTTGTACAAGCGCATCCTTGAGACTTGCACTCTGACTGACTGTGACGACGGGACTCCATGACGGGCCCTGTCCAAACCTCTTTAGAGAAGACAGGGCCCCGACCACCTGTCCTCTCTGAATGTCAGTCGGACTCCTCGGGTGATTACATACATGAGCTCGCTACAGCCGGCAGAGCACGGACTGTATTACGCATGCCCTCTTTTTATATCCATTTACATATTCATCTGTGTCTCTGGGGCCTCTGCGTTTTGCGGTCTTGTTTGTGTGATATCATCTTACAGTGAGGAGGTTGTTTTACACCACAATTGTACGTTCTTCGAGACCTCTGGGTAATTGGAGAAGTGAGAGGGTTGTGCGCACGTAATCCAGGATAACCACACCATTTGCTACTTGCGTGACAGATGGCCGTCCAAAGTCGGCACCGGTTACCCATTGGTCTCGTCGGTTTATGTGTAGTCTTTTGTGTATGATGTTTACATGTCGTGTGTCTCTTTTCCGTCTCGTGCTGTACTTGTCTTTTGTGTTTTTGCATCGGGTGTTTTGGTGTTTTACTGTTGATGCTGCAACGGGGTCTTGTTGGAGATCTCCTCCCTTCTTTTCACGTTGACAAGTCTCCGACAGTACCTAGTGATGATTCCCATCCGCCATTAGACAGACATACAGATGCCTTAAGCCGTGAGCAGCTCCTCTCCGAGCAAACTAAAGATCCGGAGATCATCCGACTAAACAAGAGGGCCCTTTCCCGAGAAGAAGCGGACAAAGTCGGAGAGTGCTTCTACATACAAGATGGCATCCTTATGCGGAAATGGAGACCACCCGATGCACCCCCTAATGACGTGTGGCGGGTCGTTCACCAGATAGTGGTTCCAGTAGCTTATCGCAGGGACATCATGAGTTTAGCTCACGACACACTTATGGCAGGTCATTTAGGTGTCAATAAGACTTATAATAGGATTTTAAGTCACTTTTACTGGCCTAAGTTGAGAACAGATGTGTCTGAGTTTTGTAAGTCTTGTCATAGTTGTCAGATGGTAAGTAAACCCAATCAAGTTATACCATCTGCTCCCCTCCAACCCATTCCAGTCTTTGAGGAACCTTTTAGTAGGGTGTTAGTTGATTGTGTAGGTCCTTTGCTTAGGACTAGGTCAAGGAATCAGTACCTACTGTAATTATGTATACTTCGACTAGGTTTCCTGAAGCCATACCTCTTAGGAATATTTTTTTTTTATTTTTTTATTCAGCGGCAATTTACATCATAGTCAATAATATATATTTCTCCACTGGCATTTTGTATATGGATAAAAACATTTACACTTTCATACACACATTCACACATCATTTACAGTTGGGTATAATGGCTTTTCCCGGGAAAAAGGATACGTATGACATAATCTGAGTATTATAAAGTATCGGTTTATTACTCTATCAGCCTAAAAAGGTTCCATCTGTCTATGAATTTCATGTATTCCTTTTTATTGTAATAAATCATTTTTTCAGTTTTTTGGTATTTTTTCAAATATTCAGTAAAACCATTAAAATCTGGTAATCTTTTCTGCATTCTCTGTTGATATATGTAAAATTTTACAAGAAGTATTATCATATTTTGGATATTTGACATATCATCATTACAAAACAGTATGTCGATTGGTTCAATATTTATATTCTCACCTAACAAATTACTCATCCATGTTTTTAAATTCTTCCATATGTCTCTCGAAAACCGACATTCACAGAAAAGATGTAGAATTGTTTCTTTGTCTTGATTGCAGAAAGTACAAAGATCCGATTGAATATATCCTATTTTCTTCAAATATGAATTAGTAGCTAAGATTCTATTTATTAGTCTATATTGAAACCAGTGTAATTTTGTATCTTTTGTAATTTTATAGGGAATAATGTAATGTTTCCCCCACCAATTGTTATCTACATGTATTCTCATTAAATTTTCCCATTTCATTTCATGTTTAAGTTTATCCTTTGGTAAGGAGATAAATTCACTATAAATTTTCTGACATCCCTTAGGAGTAGATAAAATTATAATAAGATATTTTGGGATAACTGGTCTCTGCATAGCAGACAGGCTACCTTCACTAGTTCTAACAAAATGTTTCATTTGGCTCAATGCACTAGCAAAAGTTAGAAAATCAATATTTATGTTGTATTTACTCTTAAAATCTGCAAAATTTAGAAATTCACAATTTTCATCTAAAAAATCTGAAATATGTAATATTCCTTTTTGACACCAATTTGAAATAAAAGATGCATTGCCTCCAAATTTGAAGAATTCATTATACCAAATAGGTGTCATTTGTATTTCTTCTTTTATCAAGATTCTAAAATCTAGTAATGCTAAAAAAACATCATTCCAGAAAGGGTTTAAGCTCTTTCTAATCTTCTCAACGTACCTAGGGCCAAAGAAATAAAAGTTAGAGAAAGATTTGGGAAGAGTATCTTTTAGAAGAAAAGTCCATGAAGAGTTTGAAGTTTCTAATCTTCTAATCCATGTTATTTTCATGCTTTTTATAAAATATTCAATGTTTATCATTTTAAGTCCACCATTACGATAATCTCTAATTATATTTTTCCTTGCAATCCTATCAATCTTAGAATTCCATATATAATTGAAAAAAATTGTATTCAAATCAGAGATAATTTTCTTATCTGGATTTGGTAAAGCCATAAAAAGATGAACTAGTTTAGGTAAACAAAGTGATTTTACAACTGTAATTCTACCTATTGTTGAGATATTCCTTCTGGACCATTGAACAATTAATTTTCTTATAGAGTCAATCTTTTCCTCGTAATTCATCTGTATAATATTTTTCAAATTTACCGAAAAGGTTATCCCTAGAAACATAAATGGGTCTTGTGACCAAAGAACATCATAACTACTTGAAAAATCTAATACTTTATCTTTCAATGTACCAATTTTAATACATCTTGTCTTCTCATAATTTGGCTTTAAACCAGAGAATTTCGAAAATTGATCAACAATAGAAAGTGAAGATTTCAGTGATTTCTCGGAACCATCTAAAAAAATTGTTGTGTCATCTGCATACTGCAAAAGTTTATAAGATTTGCCAAAAATGTTTATTCCTGTAATATCTTTATTCATTCTTATCATAAGAGCCATAATCTCAACGCACAGCAAAAAAAGGTACGGTGATGCCGGATCACCTTGCCGACAGCCCCGCCCTATTTTAAAGAAATCTGAAAAAATACCATATTGAATAACACAAAGTTTCACATCTGAGAGAATTATCTTTATGAGATTTTTGAAATATTCCCCAAAACCGAAAAATTTTAATACATTGAAGATAAATTTCCATGAAATTGAGTCAAAGGCTTTTTCGAAATCAAGTAGTAAGATCAAACCAGGTTTATTCAAAATTTCTGTTTGGTAAATTACATCATACATGAGTCTGGTATTTTCGCCGATATATCTGCCCGAAAGAAATCCCTTTTGATTTTCATGTATTAGCTGATCTAAAACTAATTTTAATCTGTTTGCAATCAGTCCTGAAAAAATTTTGTAAGTCGTATTCAAGAGAGATATGGGTCGCCAGTTCTTCAAAAGGTCACGGGGTTTATTACCTTTTGGTAAAATAGATATAACGCCTAATTTTTGTGAAGAAGATAATTCCCCTTTGTTTATACTACAGTTAAACGAACGTACTACAAAGGCACCTATATCTTTCCAAAAGAATTTAAAAAAGTTAGCTTGGAAGCCAGATGTACCAGGAGTTTTATCATTCTTTAATCTTTTCAAACTGTTTAAGACTTCTGATGTGGAAATAGGGGATTCAAGAAAATTCTTCTGTTCATATGAGAGTTTTGGAACGGTAAAGTCTTTGAACATTTGATTAAGGTCAACGTCTTCAGTTATATTATCTCTACATTTATATAGGTCTAAATAAAATTCCTTTATTTCATTTAGAATATCTTTTTGCTTTGTGACAGTACACATCATTTCTATTTCTTAGACTTGTTATATTCTTATTAATAAAATTTCTTCTTTCCAAAGCACAAAAATATCTTGTGGGTTTTTCCCCATGTTCTATCCATCTTGCTTTTGTTCTGAGTATAATAGTCTGGGATGTATCACTGGGTTGGGTGCACCCCCCCCCCTTGATCCTCCAAAACCGGCCTAACTTTGTAGCATTTTTGTGCTCTTTCAGATAAAAATTTGTCTCATGGAAATTTCCATTGCAAAAGTGGTGTTTTTGGGGGAAAAACATGTTTTT